>WEDG01006376.1:0-63140 GCA_017591395.1 Schistocephalus solidus | reverse complement strand
CATTTCAAACAACTCGCCTTGTCTTCCTATCACAACCCATGCCTCCGTAAAATGAACGCCAAACACTTATGTCATATTGCACGCTCGTTTTGAAGCACATCCGCTTCGAATGTCGATAACGGTCATCAGAATTAAAATCTGAATACTGAGCTTTGCAGGCCTCAGCTTCATCCTCGATTCTCATGCCATCTATCACCCCTGAGCGCATTATGTTGATTTATTGTTACTCAATTACCGGATCTCCCATTATCCTTTTGTCCTATTCTCAGAAGCAACCTACCATGTTGCTTCATATGCCCTCACGGAGCAGTGCCATAGTGTCGACTTACTCGGACGGTTGACGATCATTTTGGGCTCCTCTATTGGTGGTCTGAGGTATCAGCAATAATAGTACCGTTTTTGTTTCTCTGGCAATTCTACCATGACCTTCGCGATTGCAACGTTCCTTTCCTCGTTCGACCCTAAGCGTATGGACGATGACTGTGAAGTTTTCCCTGTCTAGAATCCTTGACGGTTACGCTTATAGCTAGTCGATACGCATTGATATCACACCTGCAGTGCTGAAAAGTAGCCTCTGTTGTTACATGATTTCTACCAAGAAGAGGAGCGTCTTGAACGCTCATACGCTCTCATTGGTATGACGGTCCTACCTAACGCGTATGTTTTTCACCTAGGAGAAATATTTGTTTTCCTTAAAATACCACAAACCCCACTCAAGATATGCCTCTTTAGTTAAAATTCCCAAGGAGATTTTCACTGTTTGCTCGTTTATCTAATTTTCTGAACACACTGCTTTGTGTCAATTGTCCTCGCCAATAGCTGACCTACTATTCAAACTTAACTGTACATGATTTCACACTCATTTTAATTGCTTTGTATCCGATGACAGTGCCCTTCCGTATACTCAAATAAAACATATATCTTTCTATCTATGCAAAATATAAGCCTCAGTTTTCTCATTTTTACCTCCCTAACATTCCTAATAAATCCTAGGGTATGAGTATTTTTGCCATCCTTGACTATCACTATCCAGTCTCCGGTTTAAAGAGTGAAGTTACCATTCTTATAATGAAAGGTCGGCATGTTTAAATCTTTGGGAATGGGGAGAAGAAAGTAGCGTACGGTGTAAGCGATGTTCGTAGGTTAAGAACGGGGGTGAAAATCAATCTTAAGTACGCGGATCGATCAACTCTCATCAGGGCGTAGGGGTGTCGTGTGATCACCATCTGAAGTCAGCATCAGGCACGTAAGAGGGAGCGCTTGTATTAGCGTATTCTGACAGCACAGCACTGGATTTGATAACCGTATAGCCACTTCTTCGGCTATGGCTAGCACCCATTGACGTACGCCCTTAGAAAAGTTGTTTGGTGTCCGGTAGACAACCTAAAAGGCTTTGTTGGGATCAACTCGGTGGTTATTATCAACCAGATGCGCAAGAATAGAACTCGAGATTGAGTGAATTTGACCTTTAAGCTTGCCAGGCGGGTATGTATTCGCGTACCCTTTTTTTCAGGTGCCTCGTTTTACGGCCAATGTATCCCGCTCAATGGAACTAAGTGAAAGAAAAGGTACACATTGGTATTGTCTTCAAAATGAATTGGTCTTTACCTTCCAGGCGTAAGAGGGGATGGTTCGCGATGAATACGCGTAGGTTCATCGCAGGGAAGGCGCTTGTGGTCACTGCCATTAGAAGTCATCTTACTAGTTCGCTTGTTGCGTTTCCTGTGGAAAACAGTCTTATGAACACTTCTTTTATGTAGCTTAGGTAGGCTAAGTAGGCTTTCCGGTCCGTTCCTCAATAGCACACAAGGCGTACATCGCTGGGTATCATCTTTTACAAATATTTTCTGCCTCAATAGTTTAAGGATATTAAATATCTCACACTGTGGCTGCCGATCCTAGGACAATTTTTTATGTTTAAGTGAATACAAATGTGAAAGGTTATGTATTTTGCTGTCTTGGTTTTAATGCGGAGTACCCTTCGTTGGATCGGCCCATCCTCTTGCTTGTGTCGAACGAATTTGAGGAGCCCGATTTCATTATCTACCTCAGACAATGCAGAAAACTTGAGCGAGGGATGTGCACTGCTAAAAGTCGGGACCAGAGCATAGACACCGGTGTAATTTATCTGTTAGGCAAACATTTAATCGACATACCGGCCGTTACTCTAGAGTTCATTGATTGTGTTCTTTAGACTCGTGTTTTTCGAAGCTGCCTATGAAAAGCTTTGTGTGATACGGTCCAAGCTGTGAACCCATAACCAGTTTGTCTATTTAACAGTAAAGCTGTCCATTACAGAGAAAATGGAGATCATGTCTGCGCTGCGTAAGTAGTTCTTAAGGGTTTTCACGGGCATACCTATATGAAAGTTCGTGTCCCAAATAACATCACAGAGGTAGTTTATTGTTTCTAGCATATGTTCTTTGCTAATCAATGATGATACATGCAAAGAGAGCATCCTCCTTCCACCAAGGTTCATATTCTTTATAGCGTTGGCAAACTGAAGTCTTTTTTGAACTTTGAGGGCTTAGGTAACTTTCAAGCGGCGTGAGCTTTTCTATCAGGGTTAGTTTCTCATACCCTAAACGTAAGCGTAGGAGAAGCCCCTATTTGTGAATTTTTGGAAGGCCGTACATTCTGGGTGACATCAGGCCTACAGGCCCAGTCGTTCAAACTCTTTGCCGGACAAAAGACCTCATTTGTGGTGGTCTTTGATAATTGTCGTTAACTGACACCCAAGAGTCTAGGTCCGAGCTTTGTCGTTATCGGATTTAAATAAATTGGTAGGATGCAACAATATTTCATATTGTTTCGCCATGTAACCCGTTCTATCCGCTATTAATATTTCTGAAACCTTATTTGGCCTGATTAGTACAACACATTCGTTTTTGCGAAGCTCCGGGAGACTATCAGGATTTGCCCTTGTTAAGGGACCTATGTTTCTCGGAGCTCTCCTTAAATCCTCTTAGACACATCGAACTAGACTCGACTTAAACTAATAAATTTCTGTAGACTCGTTAGATTTTAGATCAATAGTCTGGCTTAAGTAACCTTCAAACTGGATTTATAATGTTAAATACTTTGACATTCACCGCGCATTGCAAAACTTAGGACATAGAGATCGAAACGCTAAGAAAATTTTATCAAGACGTACTGAAAAACAATTATGGAGATAATGCTCCGGATTGCTGGAACTAAGTCAACCTGACCTCGATTGTTTTATTTCTGACTGTTCATAGGTAGTCTTCAAATGCAAAATTCTAGATTTTCAAGGCTCACTGTCACATATATTTCACAGGCCTAGAACATACGAAGATATGTCACATACATTCCTATCCTCGTCGTGTTGGTCGCTGTAGCTTACACCACCGTCGTCAATTCAGTGAACACCTGTTATTATTGGGATTGTATAATAAGTGTTGATTTTTTGAACAAGTTTAAATATTCAGTAGTTTTTGGTAAGCACCTCCTGTACACAGCCTCTGTTAAGTTTCCCTTTCTTCCTCGTGTGCCTAGACCATTCAGGTTACCTGTGTGTACAGTCGCATTTAATGCTAAGGAACTCATTCCAACATATCTTGTCCAAAACAGTGATAAGAGGCTAGGTGCTTTAGTTGACAAAGTTAAAAACATCTATGACTGGGATGGAAAGTCCACAGGTAGGACGAATGTGACGGAGGATTGCATTGACACGGGAGACGCACGACCCATCTGGGGCCCACCTAGGTGGCTTCCAATATTTTATCAGAATGAATTGGATGCCTTGTTAGCCATATGCTCAGGCGTAATATTATTAGCCTATCCCATTCGCCCTGGTCGTCACTGAGAGTGCTTGTATGGAAAAACGATGGCTCAATGCGATTATTCTTTGACTATAGGAAACTCAACGCCGTGACTAAGAAAGATTCCCTTCCACTTCCACGAGTTGACACAACGCTGGAAACCCTCGCCGGTAATACCATGTGCCCCTGCTTGATGCATCTGCGGCCACTGTGACCAGAGCCATCTTTAAAAGTAAGGGTTGCTGTTGGGGAGCTCGAGACTAACTCCACTCCGATCGTGGGTCGTCATTTGAAAACGCTCGCAAACTCGAGCTTTGCAAGTTCTTATAAATAAAGAAAACACGTACGATGGCGTATCACCCACAGGGTAATGATGAGATCGAAAGGACCAACCGAACTCTCCTTAAAGTTGTGTGAGCCTTTATTGATAGGAAGGTCACACCCATCTAGGACGACTCTATACCAGCCTGCATGTTGGCATACCGATCCACGGTAAATGCTATCACGTGCCATACCCCGTTATTTCTAACATGTTGTCGGGAGATGCAACTTCCTGAAGACCTTCACCTCCAACCTATGCTTCAGATGGAAAATGTAAACCCGAATGCTTAACATTTGCCGAGAACATTGCGGGTGGCATTTGAGGAAGCCCACCCGCATCTGCCGAAAGGACAACGACAGCAGAAAGCCTACTGCGGCCTTATAGCATATGGGATTCCATACCAGGTAGGGGATATCATATGGATGCGCAATTTTAGGGCGCCTGCTGGGGTACCCGCTAAAGTTTATCGAGTGTGGGTTGGTCCTTATGTCGATACTCGAGTCCTGTCGGACACGATCTGCCTCGTTCACCACAAAGATAGGTCGTATTCTGAAGATTTCACAGTCAATTTCAGTCGGCTCAAGCCAGAATCTCTAGCAGATGAGAATATCGACAATTCGGAGCTGCTAGCTAGCCCGCCTCCCCAGGACGATACTCAATAAGTTGAGCACTACCCAGAGGTTCCTCCGGAAGGTGGCTACGCGCTGCCTGAGATCTTCAGCAATGAACAACAAGTTGACAAACTTGTAGAGGTAACTCTTGTAGGCAGATCGGCTTCCAAACTGGGTACAGTAGAATATTTTAAAGGAGGGAGCAATTTAGAAAGTTCTCACCATATGTTCCTGATAGAAAGCTCTAGAACAACGCGCGTCCGTAGAAAATGCTGGAATTCGTGCCCCTTAAGGGGCGCGCGCGCGAGATTCTTCCTCTTATTTATACGCCTAGCAACTAAACAAAATTTAGGTTTCTTATAAAACTTTTAAAAGTAATAAAATATTTTAAATATTAATTAAGGGAAAATATTCCTAGCTGAAGTTTGTTTAAGCTCTCTTCCCTTTAATATTTTGTTTAAGGGAAAGATAGGCAAACGCCTTTGAATTCCCTCTTGGTTACAGTATGGCTAAAAAGCCTCTGGTACATCATGAAAATGTAAAAAAGTTGGTTTACATAAAAGCGTGCGGAAAATAAGCAGCTGTTGGCTCATCGAACAGAGTAAACATAAATGTGTACTCGCATATTACGAGTAGCATGAGTACATGCTATTGTTGGTGACAAGATTCTCGTGAGTGAGGCATATGCGACGAGTTTGAGATAATAAAAATGCTATAAAAATGGTACTGTAATATAAAAAGTAGTATTGTAATATAAGATTGTGATTCAACTGGGACGTGACTAAGAAGATCTGGGGATATTATAGTGAGCACTGCTATACTGGTCCAGGTTTTTCTTAAAAAGCTCAACGGAAGTAGCCATAACAACATCCAGAGGCAGAGCATTCCAAGCGTCGACCGCTCTCTTGGAGAAGAAGAACTTTCGTGTATCCAGTCTGGCCCCAGTTACACGTAGTTTGAGTGGATGCCCTCTCAAGTTCGTGGTTGTTGCTAACTGGAAGAAGTCTCCAGGTGCGAGGCAGCAGCCCTGACCGCACATGATACGGAATGTTTTTATCAGGTCACCTCGTAGCTGCCTGTAACTCAAGGGAAAGAGATCAAGGTTAGCTAATCGGGTTTCATATGGTAATGAGCCCTGTCCAGTCACAAGTTTGGTTGCACGCCTTCGAACCTTTTCGTGGATATTGAGATCTTACGCGGTCCAGGGTCTCAAAGCTTGGATAGCAAACTCCAATTTCGGCCGCACAAAAGTTCGAAAGATTTTGGCAAAGCAGTCTTCATCAAAGGCAGAGACCGCCCGCTTGACAAGGTACAGGGCTGACATCGCAGACTTGGCTTCCTTTGAACAATGCAGCGAGGGTTTAAGGGAGCTCAAGATCCACACTCCCAAGTCCTTCTGTGCGTCAACTTCTTGCAATGGTATACCATTCAGGTAATAATCCATGAGGTTCGGAGTGCTAGTTCTACCGACTCGTAGAATAGTGCATTTTTCTCATTGAACGTCAAAAGCCAGTCCTTTGACCATTGTTGAAGTCGGTTTAGGTTGTCCTGCAAATGTTTTATGTCAGCTGCAGTTCTGATGACCATCCATAGCTAAATATCATCCGCAAACATGGCGACATCACAATCCAATTCATTGATACAGTCGTTGACGTACAAAATGAACAGAGTAGGGCCAAGAACGGAGCCCTGGGGAACTCCACTTTCAACCGCAACCTCCACCGACTGCTGGTTACCGACATGGACGGTTTGAGAGCGGCCAAATAAGAAGCTTTTGATCCATCTGAGGAGATTACCCCTAATGCCTGTTCGGTTGAGTTTGTGAAGGAGTCGCTGGTGAGGGACACTATCAAACGCCTTCTTAAAGTCAATGTAGACTACGTGCAGCGCATTTCCTTCATCAACTGCTCGCGTCCAATGTTCCAAACAATAGAGCAAGTTCGTTACGCAAGACCTGCCACTTCGAAATCCATGCTGCGCATCAGATAATAATTTATGCTGCTCTAAGAAGCGCATTAGCTCTCGCTTTTTTATTTTTTCCATGAGTTTGCAGCAGATCGAGGTGAGGCTAATTGGCCTGTAATTATTTGCGGAGACCTTGCTTCCACCTTTATATAGTGGTGTGATTTGTGCAGATTTCCAATCAGCATGTAACGTGCCGGCTTCGAACGAGGTTTGGAAAAGCATTGACAACGGTTTGGCCAGTTCCGCAGCGAGTTCCTTAAGTAATTTTGGCGGTATATCATCTGGGCCCGGTGATTTAGACTCATTCAGAGCCAACAGCTCTTTATGAACATTTGCTTCGTCGAAAGATAGAGCCTCTATTGTTGGACCCTCATCAAAGTCATATTTGGGAGGATTAAATGCGCTTTCACTCGTAAAGATAGATTTAAAGAATACTGAAAGGTGCTCCGCTTCTGCTCCATCCTCACTAATCTCAAGGTTTTCGCTAGTCCTTAGTGAGGGAACTGGGTCCTTCTTACGCGTGCTCCTTCTAATGTAATTGTAGAATAACTTCGGATTTTCTACTGCACTGTTCAACAGGTCTTTTTCAAAATCTTGCTGTGTCCTGAGGATAAGCCGTTTAACTTTGTTCCATTGTGCCTTGTATGCGTTTATGAACGCAGGAGTCTCATCAGCGAGTGATTTCTTCCACAACCTCCGCTTTTTATTCACTTCTTTTTTCAACGTTTGAGTCAGCCACTGGGGTCTTTTATCCAGTCTCTTACGTGAAATCGGGCAGTGGTTTCTGAGGAGAATTTGCAATAACTCACTGAACCATTCCCAATCCTCTGTCACATTGCCGGAAAAAGCTGATTCCCAGTTGATTTTGTTGAGCCGAGTCTTCATTTGATCAAAGTCACCACACCAAATATTTCTTCTAAAACTGGTGGGCTGTTCAGGCACCAAAAACATTGAGTAGTCCCAGTGAAGTACGACGTGGTCACTCCGACCTAGGGGAGGTAGACTTTGCATCTCATCAATACTATCAAGCGATTTCGTAAACACCAGGTCTAAACAGTTTGACTGCTGTCCCTCCCGCACCCTCGTTGGAAATAAGATGTGCTGAGTGAGGAATGACCTCAGTGTCATGTCCAATAAACGTCGGTCAAAAACTAGTTCTGGACCGCTTGCATATACTGAACTGCAGTCAATGAGTGGTGCATTGAAGTCGCCCATTATTAAGACGTCGGATCGAGAGGAAAATCTTTCTAGCTCTTCTAACAGGCGAGCGTCAGCCTCGAAATCACTTCTTGGTGGTCGGTAGACAGTCAGGACTTCAAGACTGTATGATCTCGGCACCTTTATAGTGAGTCAAATAGCTTCGAAGCTGCATGCAAACTGTTCTGTTTTTTCCGAAACTAGGAGTCCGTCTTTTAGGTAGGTTATAACGCCTCCTCCCTGACGCCATTCCCGGTCTCTTCTGAATAGCTGGTAGCCTTTTATAGTTAACTCATGGTCGTCCACGTGGATGGACAACCAGGTTTCTGTCAAAGAAATTACGTCTGGTGAGAGATCACAGATATGGATCTGCATCTCGTCAAACTTTGATAACATGCTTTGCGCATTGGTGTACATGAATTTTAACTTCCGGTTTAAGGAACATGTGGTTACGATGTGGCTCGCGCCTTCAGTTAATGCCTCGGCTGTGCGGTCATCCGTACCGGACCTGCCAAATGGAAGAAAGGTGGACGCTGCCGAACTTGGTTGCTGTAGATAATCAAATTCCGCTCCCCCTCGCTGAACCGCTTTCTCAGTTCTAGAACTAGTAAACGACGTTTCAGCCTTTCTGCTGGTGAGAAGTCCCGTTGAAAAAAAACGCCGGGGTTGGAGCCTTTTATTCTAAATCGCCGGGAAAGAATGAGCCTAGACTGCTCGCTACTGACCAGCACGACTTTGAGAGGTCGAGGGCGTGTTGATTCCGGTGGGTTTTCTGTCCATTTCCCAAGGCGGAAGACTTTGATCACTTCTACTGCCTCAGATGGTTCCAGAATGCTATTAAGTAGGTCCTGGAAGAGCACTAGGTCATCCGAAACTCGCTCCGAGGATGTGATTGCACTCGATTCCGGGAGTCCCTGTATAGTGATGCATTTTTCTCGATCAATTTGATTTGCATCGACCATTGGGGTATCGTTAGCTAAATAATGTATTGCTCGGACACTATTCGCTGGGGATGGCGGAGCAGATGCTTGTTTGTGACCTATTTTGCCAGACTTGGTAGAAGCACCTGGCGCAGAGGGCAGCGCATTGTAATCAGTAGTTTTGGTGGGTGAATCTATAGTGCGACTCGTACTTGGTTTAACAAGCTGGGATTTTTTTGCGATTTGTTTATAGTTTTAGGGCCCACGGCGTCTAACGTGATAGGCGGCACGCTCGTCGTCGTTTCTGGTTCGGGTTTGGCGGAGATATGTCTTGGAAGCCCTGGTCTATTACTCTCGGCCTTTTTACTGACAGATTTAATTTTTTCTTGTTTTTTTCGAGTTATCTCGCTGGTTGTTTTTGTCTTACATTTGCACTGTTTATTCTGGATCTGCCGTAACAGCTACGGAAAGTGTTGCTGGCGTACCTTTTACATGATGTCCTTTTGTCCTACTCCTAGTTATCCGTTCAATAGCTTCATTCTTGTCGTCGACTGTGCCTAACCTAGACCGTAACAGGATTTTCATCTTCTCAATCTCTTCCTCGAGAAAATAGATCTTGCTGGCCAACCCATGGCATCCACTACAAATTCTGTCGGCATGTGGTACGCCCATACAATCGATTAAAGTTTGCGAAATCGCTCGTCATCGTGATGCGGTGGCCGAGTGGTTAGCGCGCGCGGCTGAGTTGTCGTGGGTCTGAAGATCAACGCCGTGCCCTGACACGATATTCTGGGTAACAGTGCACATATCCGTCATGCCATGAGCTTACGAAAAAGGAAGAATCTGCAGGGTAATGAGGCACAATTGTAGACAATGGCTATGCTTATGTTAAGTTTGTCGAAATATTGCGAAGAGGAAAGGCCTCATGAACGTTTTCAGTTAAGCCTATTTAGGATTAACTGACAAGCAGAACATTAAGCAGTGTAGAAATGACCAACTCAGCCTTTTATATATGACACTCCACTAATTCGACGGACATTTTGATCCTGTATTTTGAGCTAGTAGGCTGCGTAGCTCAAGTCGAGATTTCCGCAGGAGTCTTTCGCGAAAGAAAAATTATCTTCAGACGACGTGTGTCTCAAGGAAGACTAGACGTGAGGAAGTTTTTTTTCTCCAATCGTGGAGTTAATTACCCGAAGCGATTGTAACTTCTCAATCTTTGGAGACATTTGAACATTGGCTTAAGCTATGTATGGTGCAGTACCACGAGGAGTATGTGACTGCCTAAACTTATGAACTCAATGTACCATGTGACCTGTCTACATTCTCTTGATTGCAATTTCTTTAAAATGTTTCTATTTATTGAGTTTTCATGTGAAAAATAGGGAGTTTAAAGGCGTAAGCCTATTTGACCTCAAATAAACCGATATGAACTGAAGATCAGGTATCGTTTTTAAAGACCCGACAATTATCAAGTATATTTAAACGTCTCTATAAATTAAGAGAATTTTTTCCCGGTATGAAAATACAGCAAGCGTACAAAGCAGGATTTATTAGAGTTAACAAATTGTGCGACTACTAATCAGCTGCATCCTGTTGGTGCATAACATGAATAACGAATGAGAGAATACAGCAAATGTGAATTCGCACAAAAATCACTGCAAAACAGCAAGGTCATAGTTAAGTGCCTTGCAGGCTAACTCCATAGAAGTAGTTACTTAAAAAAATATGGGAAGGAAAAGTTTGGGGAACAATTTTTATAAGCAAAAAGATAAAGTAAAAATGTGTAAATCAAGGCAAATTTAGGTTGACCACATTCCGCAACTGTAAACATAGATGTGGTTTCACCCGCTGTATATAGGCCACTTCCAAGTAGCGTATTGCACGAAGTGTTTGTGCTTGAAAAAGTATTCGAAAAATGTTTTGGGGTCAACCGATAAATAAGTATCGAGCAGGCATTTTGAAATGGAATAACACGTTCTTTTGTTTTCCTGTTTTTGAAGCTACCTGGTAGGAGCTCAGTAGACCTGGCTGTCAATTGCCTTCACGTTCGACCAATTAAATTGTATCCGCAAGTGCATGTGAATTCATAGGCACAAGTTGAAGTGGTGTGCGCTGGAAAGGCATCCTTAGTTCATGAAATCGGTGGAGGGTTAGTAGGACTGCTTCTCCATTTCCATTTGTGAAACAGTTTTTTCTCCTACACCTTTGTTACGAATGGGGTACCCTCAACTCTTACCCCACTTTCACTGCAGGAAGCTTTTCACTGCTTCGTTCTGAGCTCGCCATCTTTTCTAAAAATGTTTACTTTCTGCTCTATAGATGATTTATTCGCGATTGTTGATGAAATTAATGGGGCTGTAGAGTTGATTTTTACAATGCATAAACTACACCTGAAAATTAACTTCACAATATAAAAGGAACGAGATAACCCGCTATCCTTCTTGACCTTCATATGTCTAGACAGAATTAGTGCTCCATAGGACGAGCCATTTTCCGTAGGAACACTTGGAAAGGACAATGCTTGCATTTCTTGAGTTTTTACCCTTACAACGGAAACTTCCCTTGTAATAGACTCTTTTATAAAGGGTTAGAAACATTAGCCCTATTAAGACACTAACTGCTGCAATTTATGGCGCATAGAAACTTTACTTACTCGTGCATACCCAGCACGTTTCATGCACCAGCAAAGCCACTCTATACGGTTTAAATTGACGGAACATTCAGTTCCTACAATACCCTTTTTATATCATTGCCCTTTACAGATTACAACATTTTAAATACTATCAGATGATGGCTACGATGGGCCATTGAAATGACATATAAGACGGTTGATCTCATATTATGCAGTCCTGTAGCGTTTGAGGATGTTGAGGATAGCACACACTGTGGAGTATATCACTAGGAACAGTTTTAAGTCACTTTAAGTCACTTTATTTAGGGAAGTAGGCTTTCGCCCTTGAGCTCCTATTCACATGCAAATATATCAATCAAATAAACTTTTACAGTAATAAAGCTGACAAATGGAAATCTAGGTTAATTTATATTTGTTGGCCAGGCGCAAGCTGCCACTGCTGACACAATCTTTAATAAATAAATAAATAATAAATTGTATATTTAAGTCCATGAGAGCCCCGTCAGTTCAAACTTAGTATCGCGGTATAAATAAATACAAAGTGGATAATTGCTGCACTATGTGAGCAGCCATATTAACAGCAGAAATGAACAATATGGTAGGCATGTCCGATTCAGAACGATTTGCCATTTTTAAAAAAATAGTCAACAATCTTTAAGATAAACGGTGAACTAGAAAAGAAGTAGTAAAGAAACACCTACGGTTAAATCGGAGGCGGAGTTCAGCGAGCCACCAATTTAAAAAAAATAGGAGAAAAAAACTGCTTCACTAAAAAATTAATAGCTTGATGCAATGGGATAGTGCTGTGATGTTGCTGATAACGTATGAGGTTTCGGAACGCTCCTTGTCGTGTGAGAGATAATATAGCAGTCAGAGCTACTGTTTGTAACCACCAGTGGAGTTGAGAGAGGACGAACTCATCGTAGACACCAGGGTCAAAACGAAGAGGGGACAGTAGAGGTCATAAGAGCATCATCGAGATGCGACCTTGCCGACTGCATAGTCCACCAATCAAAGAGACGGAAACATCAGAACCCGCATTGATCCTCAACTGAACCTGGAGACCATCGTCGGGGTTGCAAAAGCAGAGGAAAGTACCAAGGTTGTCAAGACTTGACGATGCTAGTTTAAAATGAGCGGGGCAAAAAGTGAATGCAAAGATTGACTCTGCAGAGGATGATGGACATTTAATAAGAGACCAATATAAGATTGACTCTGCGGAGAATGATGGACACATAATAAGAGACCAATATAATATCAAGGGAGCTGCCTAAAATACCAGGAGGACCCTTTTCGAAATCCAAAAGTTGCGAGTTTGGGAAGGAAACAGACAATAAGGACTTTATATCTTCCGAAGTTAAATGTTTGCGTAACTTTGTTTTGAAAATAGCTAATGTGGACGACAACCTAATTTGTAGTGGAAGATTATTCCAGATGAAAGCATATTTGGAGGCAAAAAACTGAGACCGGTTAGTTTAGGAGCTAAGGGGTGGTGAAATGATCATGGAGGAATTACGAGTGGCATAGGGTCGATCTACTGGAGTGAGCGCGTTAATTCGTGGGAGATTTGGGCTAGAGTTAACGCGAAACAGGAAGCAGAGACCGGTTTCGAGTCTTCTAACCCACAGAAATTTAATGTTTGCTAACTGGCATCTATTCGAATAAGAGATACTGGATCCAGAAAGAGAAAATAGTCTTCGAGTAAAAACCCTCTGAACTTTTTCAATCTAGCTGCGGTCAGAGGCGTTCATCAGCCCAAAGAGGGAACAGCAGTATTCTAGAATAGGAAGAACAAACATGCGGTATAGGTTTAACTTTATTTCCGGAAGGAAGAAATTATGTGATATAAAACCACATATCTGTGCAGCCTTTGCAGAAATTCGATCAGCATGGGGCGATAATGCTAGCTTATTTGTGTAACTTAGACCTAAGTCTTTTATGGTTGATCGTTTTAAAAGTGTGCTTTTTTGAAAAAACGAGGGGTCCAGGAAGCTTCGTGGGGCCAAAACACATACAACTACTCTTGGATGAAGAAAACTCCATCTGCCAAGAACAGCTCCAACATGAGAGCATAAGTAGATCAGTGTTGATTTTATCATCGCAACTTTTGGCAGTGTCTTTAGAAAATGAATAAATGCACTTGAGATCGTCAGCGTAAACGAAATTTTGTGAATTTGTGAGAAAAGCTGAAATTTCGTTTATGTACAGAATAAAGAGAAGGGGACCTAGAACCGTGCCTTGAAAAACGCCACTCGTGATCGGTTGAGGCGTCGAGTTGCTATTACCTACTAAGACGTTCTGGCTGCGGTTAGACAAGTAGGAACCAATGAAGTCAAGGAGAGAAAGCCAGATGCCGAGGGCTTCCAGTTTAACCAAAAGATGTCTTCATTATATGTACAATAGCTTCTCAGAAAATTAGTTTCTACTTTGCATTTAAATGTGTCAAAAGTTTCTGAAAGGACCACCTCTTCAGGGATTCCGTTCCATGCTCCAACGACCCTCTGCGAAAAGGCATTCTGATGGACGTCCGTGTGGACCAACGTCCTCTGCAGTTTAAAGGGATGACCCCGCAAATGTTCCGTCCCAGCCAATTCGAAGAAATCAGCAAATTCTAGGGCACACTCGCGGTCTCTGATAATCCGGTAGGTTTGGATGAGGTCACCGCGTAGTTGCCTGTAATTGAAAGGAAACAAATCAAGTCCAGCCAGTCTGGCTTGGTAAGGCAGATGACTAAGATTCTTGACCATCATTGTAGCCCTCGCCTGCACTCTTTCCAGCTACAGATAACCCTTCTTTAACCACGGACGCCAGGCCTGGACGGCATATTCCAAGTGAGATCGAACAAATTCCCTGTAGGTTTTTCGGAATAGTTCTTTATCAATCTGTGCAAATCCACGTCTGAGCGCAAATAAGAACTGTGTAGCGCGTTTAGCTGCCTTTAAACACTGTGAAGATGGTTTGAGTGAGGAGTTTATCAGAACATTGAGGTCCTTCTCTTCCTGGAAAATTGAAAGGGGCTGCCCATTGAGAATGTATTGGTAGGAATCATCATCCTCACTGGTCCTTTTTGTACGCAGTCTTAGGACCACACCCTTCCCAACGTTAACATTTAAGAGCCAATGAGCAGACCAGTTGCTGTAATGGTCGAGATCCTCTTGAAGTGCGTGCCTATTGGAATCAGATTTGATGACGCTCCATAATTTAAAATCGTCGGCAAACATGACGACGCTTCAACCCAGGTCATCGACACAGTCGTTGACGTCCATTAAGAAGAGTAACGGCCCTAAGCCGGAGCCTTGACGGACACCACTTAGAACCGAAGTAGGTGTTGACTTCAACTTATCGGCGCACACAGTTTGCAATCTTCCTGTAAGAAAATCTGTGATCTCTGTCAGCAGCATTCCTCTTAGGCCAATTTCAGATAATTTGTAGATGAGACGTTTGTGTGGGTCACTGTCAAACGCCTTCTTGAAATCAGTGTAGATGACATCAACCCAACCATCTTCGTCCAATGCGCGAGTCCGCTGCTCTGTGGAGGGCAATAAACTGGAAAGACAGGAGCTATTCTGTCTGAAGCCATGCTGGAGCTCTGAGAGCAATCGGTTTTCCTCAAGGAACTTCATGGTCGCCTTCTTAATTATTTATTCCATTATTTTACAGCAAATGGAGGTAAGGCTGACAGACCGATCATTGTTGATATTAGCTAGAGCCACACTTTTGTATATGGGGTATATACATTCGGATGGCAGTTCCCTAATTCAAATGACGAGGTGAAAATATGCGCTAGTGTTTTAGATAGTTTGCTGGTCAGTTCTTTCAAGAACTTTGTGGTAAATTGTCCGGACCAGATGACTTGGCTTCTTTGAGATTTTGCAGTTCTCGTTCCACGAGAGGTTCCGGGAAGAGTATATATTCAAGCTCTGGACCGGCGTCTATAACACCACTGTTGTCGTGGTCAAGCTGAAGTTCCGGTTCTTTAGTGAATACTTAGGCAAAGAACCGACCCAAGAGCTCAGGTTTCTCGCAACTTTCAATGATTTTAACACCATTGCCATCCATAAGTACTGCGACTGGTTCCTTGTTTTTTAATCAAGGTCGTGTGCAAATAACCACCAATTATTTGCTCTCCAACTTGGACAATTTGATCTTCGTTACCACCTCACTAGGACTGATCCGGACAATACTGTTTCAACTGCATGTACTTACTTGCTTCCTGCTCATCTGGAATTCTTTTTTGTGCCGAAATTCGTCAAAAACGGATCAAATTGGAATTTGTTTATCATCTTATTCAAGTTGACTGCGCAGGCTTTTGCACCAATAAAAACTGAGAACCACTCAGGGAACCAAACGTGTACAATCTCGTGAAGATCTGAAGTTATCCAGGACCTTCGATATCTCCGAACGGCTGAGTCGTTCCTGAATATCCTTCATACCGTTTATAGTATTTTTCAAAAGCGTTTTTGAACAAGTATAAACATTTTTGCTCATATTGCATTAAATACTCGCCATACTCCAAAGCCAGTCGGAAATTTTCGTTATACGCTCAAAGGAGAACATACTTTTTCCCAGTGTTTTTATATTTATGGACTCAAAACAATTGTTTGCTAGCAACAGAACCAGTCACGGAACTTCCTTTAAAGGAAAGCCTGTTGAGCTGGCTTCGACATCCACGACTGGCACTCCATCAGTTTATACTTGTAACCAAAAACCAGCAAAGCGCGCAAAAAGCGTAATGGCAGCCAAATCCGTTGGCTACGAGGACGAATCTTGCGTTGGATGTTCTTATATTTTACTAAGAGTTCAAAAAACTGGAAAATGAGCTTGCAGACTTAAGGAAGCTCTTGCAAGATAACATTACTCGACGAAATACGCTTAGCAATATTCCAGTTAAAAAGGCAGTGACTAAAGCACGAAAAGTATCAAAAACTACAACTGGTTACAGCTCACAATGTTCGGACGCGATTACCCTTAACGACCGGATAACAGGAGCACAGTCTCTGAATCCTACGGACGACGACCAGAGCAAACCACAAATCTCATCCTGCTATCTTGGGTGTTATAAAGAGCCCGTAGTTGAATCCGAAGAAACAAACGAGTGGCAAGCTGCAATGGGGAAACACCACAACAGGAGGACAAAGTCACAATCAACTCTGATGGATTCATTGAAGCCTTCAGATGAGAGTTTGGTCAGAGGTAGACTTAATCCCAACGAGAGCTCTGTAAACCGTTCTCGTGCCCCTAAAGAGACCTCAGGAGGAAGCGAAAATTCCAAGTACCAGGATCGACAACAGTGTTTAGTTATTCAGGGTTTGCACGAGTCAACTGCAGTCCGACCAGAAGACCGTGTCACCGAAGACCTTGCTTCGTTTAATGGCCTCCTTAACCAGTTGCTCCCACCGGGCGTGGAAGTAAAAGTTATTAAAGCATTCCGGATCGGCAAAAGTCTGAAGACAGCCTAGGAACGCCGCGACCGCGACCGCTGAAAATAATGCTAGAGAGCAAAGACCAAATCAAGGCGATCCTCTCCAAAAAACTAACCTCCGTCACTCGCATAAAGAGGTTTTTTCAACCGGACTACTCCCTGCGGAAAGGCTGAAACGCCGGGAACTTGTCTTGGAACTACAATCAAGACTGAAGGCTGGCGAACACAATCTGGCTATTTTAGAGGGGAAGGTAGTTCAAAAGAATACGAATTTTCCATTGAACCAACCGATTGTTCTGAGGACAACGGCAGCCACCTCACTAACGCCAAAACCATTAGGGAACCAATTGCCCAAAGAGATGTCAGAACTGATTCCGTAACGCCCAGCGTTCTCACTAAAGAAACCAGAGATACCGAAAATCATCACGAAACGGAAAAGACATACGAACTTGACGTTAGAGGAGACGCAGTTGGGCCCATAAAATTGACAAACGCAACAGGAAATTTGGTTGGCGCAAAATTGAAGTGCTTGTATACAAATGCGCAAAGCCTTTTATCAAAACTTGATGAGTTAAAAATTTGCCTTGCCGAAGTATCTCCGGATATGATAGCAGTAACCGAAACCTGGCTGTCGGGCAGTATTCTAGATAGCGAAATAACATTGTCTGGGTACCAAATATATCGGAGGGACAGAGAAAACCGACAGGGTGGTGGAATAATTGTGTGTGTGAAAGACGTGCTAATAGTGTCTGACAAGACGAGCAAGTTTGCGTGCAGCACTGAAGCCATATGGTTGAACATCAAGGCTCTTGGCTCTCCATGTCTAGATGTCCTCATTGTCTATCGGCCACCTAGGATAGACCGAGTCGCGGACACCCACTTGTTGGAACAATTAGAAAAAGTTCTCCAGTAGACCTAATGTAATGATTATGGGTGACTTCAACGCACCAGGAATTAACTGGAGCACTGTTCAATCATCATGCCCGAAATCAACTTTTGATTATGTTTTTCTGCAAAAGACCTTGAATGCACTCCTCACACAGCATGTCCCTTTCCCCACCAGAACACGTGAAGGACAAGGGCTGACTGTCTTGACCTGGTTTTCACGAAAACATCAGGCAGCATTGACGAGATTATTTCAATGCCTCCGCTCGGTCGTAGTGATCACGTGGTGCTTATATGGGACTACTCCTTATTCTCCGTTGCCCCTGCTATAGAGGAAAAACGGCGTAACGTTTGGCGAGGAAACTTTCATCAGATGCGAGCAGATATAACACACATCAACTGGACCTCAATATTTTCGAGCACCGTAAACGAAGATTGGGAGTCTTTCCGAAATGTTCTTCTGCAACTTATTGACAACCACTGCCCGCTAACGAGTGTCCATCACAGCAAGCGTCCTGGGTGGCTAGACAGCAACTTAAAAGGGAAATAAACAGGAAGCACAAGTTGTGGAGAAAAATATCGCGAGTCTAATCAAGTCGCCTATTTTAATAAGTACAAAGCACAGAGAAACAAAATGAGAAGCCTTATTCTTACAACGCGAAGAGAATTTGAGAAGACTTTGCTGCAAAAGGCAACGCAGAATCCAAAGTTAGTCTACAGTTACCTCCGTAGATGTACAAGGAATAAACATCAAATACCGCTGATTAAGACTGCCGTGGGCGTCGAAATTTCTGAAAACAGGGAAAAAGCCGAGTACTTTTCACAGTTCTACCGCTCAGTCTTCACAAACGAGGCCAGGTTCCTTCGTCCCTCAGTGGATAACCCGCCGACTGCAAGCATTAGCCACATACTATTCTCAGAATTTCTGATCCAAAAAGGAATTAAAAGAACTAAAAGAGTCGAAATCCCCAGGACCAGACGAGCTTCCACCCAAGCTTCTGAAAGAACTCGCCAATGAACTTTCCGCACCTTTGTCAGTGCTCTTTCAAAAGTCCTTTGACTCCGGAACACTTCCTTTCGATTGGAAGCTGGCACATATAACTCCCTTGTACAAAAGCGGTAGCCGGGCGTCAGTGACAAACTACAGGCCCATAAGCTTAACATGCATCCTTGGCAAGATTATGGAAAGGATCATCAAGAGCGAATTGGTGAAATTCCTAGAGACTCATAATTTGTTATCAAGCTGTCAACACGGGTTCAGAAAAAGGAAGATCATGCACAACGAATTTGCTGTATTCGATCCAGAGGTGGACCCAAGCACTTGAAGATAGACACGCGGTTCACATTGCCTTCATTGACTTTCAAAAAGGCCTTCGATACTGTGCCGCACGAGAGACTGCTTTACAAGCTAGAAAGAATTGGAATCAGAGGTAACCTCCTCAAGTGGATCGAAAAACTTCCTCGTGGGTCGGCGCCAGGTTGTGTGCATCGGCAAGAGAGGTCAAGGTCTGCTGCGGTCGAGAGTGGGGTTCCTCAGGGTTCAGTACTAGGGCCAATACTGTTTTTAATATACGTGAACGATTGTGTCAGGAATCTCGACTGTGAAGCAGCAATGTTTGCCGACGACATTAAAAGCTGGAATGTAATCCAGAGCCCTGCTGACGAAGATAAACTGCAGATCAACCTAACTCGGTTGGAGGAGTGGTCGAATCATTGGCTTTTGCGGTTCAACGTCGATAAGTGTACAATACTTCGCTTAGGCAACCCGTCTGGATCTGCCGAAAGTAGAAGTTACTTTCTCAACGGTGAAGCCTTAAAAGACGTGGAAACCCAAAGGACCTTGGTGTGCTGATGACCACCACCTTAAAACCATCGTCTCACTGCTCGAAAGTGGCGAAGAGGGCAATTTCGGTGTTGCATGCCATCAGACGAGCTTTTTTGGATTTCGATGAAGATCTTTTTGCTAAGACCTTTGGAACATTCATTAGGCCTCATTTGGAATATGCTATGCACGCTTGGAAACCCTGGACAGTTCAAGATCAGAACTGCCTCGAAAGAGTCCAGAGGAAAGCCACCAAAATGGTTAGAAGTCAAAGCTCCTTGCCATATCCCACCCGCCTAATGAATCTTTATCTGTTCCCTTTGAGTTATAGGCAAATGCGTGGTGATCTCCTGCAGACATTCCGCATTGTGAAGGGATTGGATTGTTGCCTGGAATTCTCGGACTTCTTTGAATTTGCCACCACGACCCATCTCCGAGGTCACCCATTGAAACTGCGTGTCCAGCAGGCGAGACTGGATGTGCGCAAGTTCTCCTTCTCTGTCAGAGTGGTTAAACCATGGAATGCCCTCCCTGAAGACGTTGTGATGTCACCATCGCTGGAAAGCTTTAAAAGGAACCTTGACAGTTTTATGTTCCGCAACGAGCCTGAGCGATGAGGCATTTATCTTAACCCTCGAGAGTCGTGCACCACTTGTCAAATTTTATGACCGCCTTTTGTACCTTGGCAACCCACACGGTTTCTCTGTATACCGCACTTAATTTTACGTTACAAATAGGGTACTCAAAGGCCCATGCCTATTTCCCTCAATAAATTGAATTGAATTGAATTGAATTGAATTGATATAATGGAATAGAATTTTAGGTTTATTTTCAGCCTGTTTAATAATTCTTAATTCATAGCTCTTCCTTGTCTGACGAATCATTTTTTGACCGCATTTCTGCGGTGAAGAAATTCCTTGAGATGCTCTGCTGGCCCTGTTTCTCTGAAAACCTTCCATTTTTATTCTTCTTCTTTAACTGCCTCTTAAGTTCTCTTGTTAACCAGGCAGGGCAACTAGTCTTTTTTGCACCTGCACTGGACAAAATATTTCAATCAGATCGAGTGAAATCTTCTTAAACGATTGCCAGTCATCCTCTGGTTTCCCTTTGAACAAACAGTCCCATTGCACGGATATCAGTTCTTTCTTCGTCGCGTAAAAATCAGCCTTTCATATATTTCGCTTGCCTTCCGTTCTCTTCTGGTGCTGAGCATAAAGTGAGTAATCTAACATCAGCGTACTATGGTCACTCTTACCGAGGGGTGCAATAGAATACACTTTATCAATGTTAGAGAAATCCTTCATGAATACAAAGTCAAGGTAATTTGCTCTCTGGTTCTCTCTAAATCTCGTTGGTATGTTAACCTTCTGGGCTTGAGGTTGGTTAAGATTGAGATCCATTAGCTTTTGGCCGAATGAAGTTTGCGCACCATCAATAGCCAGATTTATCCAGTCAACCGTAGGTGAATTGAAATCTCCAGCAATAAGCACCTTCTGGTGACTCGCAACTTCTTTGAGCAAATGGAGGAGTGACTCATCAGCTGCACTTGGAATATTAGGCGTTCTGTAGTTCGTCAATAATTGTAGGTTTTGTGAACAATCCTTTTTTATCTTTATCCAGAGAAATTCATATTCAAGGAAGATGGCGTTCACTCGTTCGATGGCTGATATACCTGTCCTAACGTTTACAGCCACTCCACCTCCCTGTCTATTTTCTCGGTATCTTCGAAATTGTTGGTATCCATTTATCGAAAACTCACTATTCGCGATTTCGGCTTTGAGCCACGTTTCCATAATGGCAACGAAATCGGGGGTTCAGTCTGAGACTAGTGCTTTGAGTTTGTCTACTTTCGAAAGGAGAATCTGTGCGTTTGTATACAAACATCTCAATTAAGACTGGGTAACTCCTCTATATAGACTTCTGCTTATTTCGTGCGTTTGAATGCTAGAGTCTGTCAGTGCTTTCTGAGATGAACTGGTGTCCATCCCACCCACACGGAGTTCTGATGAGTGGTCGTCCTCTGAGTTCTGGAGAGCGTTCCTTTTATTATTCAAGCTCTGTACAGTTGGGTTCTTCGTATTTAATGTCCCCTGTCTCTGTGAGGACCCACCTTTATGATATAGGGTGTCTGCCACAAGGAAGACCTCTTCTTCACTTTTATTTGCCCGTCCTTTATTTGGTGCCATGTTTCCCCTCGTTCTGTTCTCCTTTTCAGTGCTGTTCTCAGCATCCTCAATTTGCGCCTTTCTGTCGGCTCGTATTCCGGCTGAAAAAACACATCCCTGTGTGAGTTACGGAGAGCCATTCTCCGTTCTAGGAGGTGTGAAGCCTGAAGATCATTTTCAAGAATAATTTTAAGAGGCCTTGGTGATAAAAGTTCATGAGAAACACCCGCTTTCCCAAAACAGAATTCTTTGTGCACGGTAACGCATTCGCCATCTTGAAGAATTGAAGTTGAGTATGCTCGGTTACATTCATTAGTGTTATCAAGCTTTTTGCCCGCTTGGCAGGACGAAAGTAGTAACTGAATATCTTTTTTTGCCATATTTTTCTGTTTGTATACAATTGAAGGAGTTACTCATCAGTTTCACTTGGAATGTTTGGTGGTCTGTAGATCGTCAAAAATTGTAGGTTTCATGAACAATCCTTTTTAATCTTTATCCAGAAAAATTCATATTCACGGAAAATGGGGTGCGCTCGTTTGACTGCCGAGATTCCTGTCCTAACGTATACGGCCACTTCACCTCCCTGTCTATTTTCTCGTTCTCTTCGAAAGAGCTGGTATCCATCTATCGAAACCTCGCTATCTGCAATTTCGGCTTTGAGCAACGTTTCAGTAATGGCAATCACATCGGGGTTTCAGTCTGAGACTAGTGCTTTGAGTTTGTCTACTTTCGAAACGAAACTCTGAGCATTTGTATACTAACATCACAATTTAGACTGGGTAACTCCTCTATATAGACTTCTGCTCATCTCGTGCGATTAAATGATTGAATCTGTCAGTGCTTCCCGAAACAAACTGATGTCCATCCCACCCACGCTGAGTTCTAATGAGTTGGATTCTTCGTATTTAGTGTCCTTCGTCTCGGTGAGGACCCGCCTTGAGGATGTACGCGGTCTGCCACAAGAAAGACCTCTTCATCACTTTTATTTCCCCGTCCTTTATTTGGAGCCATTTTTCTTCCTTTTCGATTCTCCTCTTCAGTTCGGCTCTCAGCATCCTCATTTTGTATCTTTCCTTGAGTTTATAATCCGGCTGAAAAAACACATCCTTGTGTGAACTATGGGGCGCCATTGTCCCTTCTAGGAGGCTTGAAACCTGAATTTCATGTTCAATAATTATTTTAAGAGGCCTCGGTGATGATAGTTCACGTTAAACATCCGCTTTCCCTAAACGGAATGCTTTGTGCATGGTAACACATTCGCCATCTTGACGAATCGAATATGAGTATTCTCGGAAAAGACTGAGGTAATGTTCTTCCCTTTCCTTTGCAATCAGAGCGTTGGACTCGGGAGCCCCTTTAATAACGAGATGGCGTTTTCGGTCGAAATGTCTGGTTGGTGACTTTGAGTTCTGATTTGTTGATAGAGCATCAGTATCAGGAAGAATTCTACTATGGTCGACGATGTTATTTGCGTTAGTATGAGCAATGATTCCTAAAGCTAATGGCGATCCCCTTTTGGGAAGTTTGCCAATTTGTCCTGCACTTGCTCCTATATCACCAACAGATGATTATGCTTGAGCATCTATCGGTAATAACGAGCTTATTTCGGAGTTCAAACCCATTTTTTGAAAGCATCTGGGCCATTTTCGACTTCAAATTCTTCGTCTTCTGTCCTTCAAATTCGACGAGCTTTCCAACTTCGCCATTTTTGTATCATCCAGCAATGATGCCGCATATGTTTGTGTATCCAGAACATTACGGATTCTGTCTGAGCTGGATGACAATAGTTAGGTGCATGAGCTGGTTTGATATCTCTTCCGAAGGAGGTAAATGTCTACTGATTTACTGAGCTCTGTAGACGCAATGTCTTTAAGCTCTACATTAGGTATTCTCGAGGAAGCTGTATTTACATAAGTAATTTCTTTGGTTTGAATTCTGGTTATTACGGGTTTTTTTTTCTGGGTGAACAATGAAAATTCTCTTTTAGATTGGCCATTTCTTGTTTCAAGTTACTTATCTCTTTCTCCATCAATAGGAATTTCTGTAAGAGATTTAAACACCCCATGCATTTTTCATCCTCGTGGGTGAAATTTCTTCGTGTTAACAGGCTTTTTGCCCACTTGGCCGGAGGAGAAGTAGTAACAGAATATCTGTCTATGCCATCATTTTCTGTTTGTATACAATTTTGTTGCCGAATTCCCGTGAGAATGTGGCCCGGTGGTTAGGTGCGTCGCTACATGTGTCTGCGACGTGGTTTGGCTCCCACTCGCACCGCCAATTCATTTTCTCCGCGCAGATGAATCCTGATCGTCTGTGTATTTAATACCTCTTAAGGTTGTATGCGAACGCATTTAATTTATAAATCTTCGTAAATAAATGAGATAGGGTGCAATCGTATTCAGCAGTCAGACTTCTAATAAGTATGCAACGACTCAGCCTTTGTTGTGACTTCTCCTTCCCCGATTGAAAGCAAATTAAAGCAGCACACAGCTGGCGTGAATTTTGGAAGCAGGTGAACGTTGAAGCTGGTGTTTCGCGTAGGGATAACGTCCTGGACGTGGAATAAACCTCAGTGAAGGAATATTTGGATAACCGCGGAATCGTTAAGTCCAAGTTAATAACTCCAAAATTTAGAGACTGGACAATACACTCAAGATTTATTCCAAACCAACGTATCTTCTACACTAAACCATATAAAGTTGGCAGAATCTTTAAGCTTTTCCTCAGGCACACATGTATAGAAATAAGGATAGAATCAATTTATCACTTAAGGGATCTATGTTAATAGTAACAAACTTGTAGACAATAAAAGAGGAGTATAAAGATACAAACAAATACCGGGGACCTGTAAAATCGATCCATTTGGAGTGGGAGGTGGTCAAGAATGATCAGTTAGATACTGGTGGGGAGTGCAGTGCTGTTGGCAAATGTGGGTGAGGGTCGTGGAGATGTTGACAATCAGGGACTTGCAAAATGGTACGATGGCGGTAACGAGGGAAGATGTCAGCGGTAGGGAGAGAAGAACACCGGCCATCTTTACAGATCATCGATCACACCATTCCCATCCAAAATCCCCGCAAAAAGTGCTCCCAGTCTATTTAAACAACTCAGTTTAAACTGTGGGTTGTAACAGTCCTACCCAAGTCTAACAATATCACGAGCTAAGAATGCCTTTCTAGCGCACACCACTTTAACTTGTGCCTATGAATTCACATGCACTTGCAGATGCATGTTCATTGGTCGAACGTGAAGACAAATGGCAACCAGGTCTACTGAGCACCTACCCAGGTAGCTTCAAAAGCAGGAAAAAAGTACATGTTCTTCCATTTCAAAATACCTGCTCTACACTTATTTATCGGTTGATCCCAAAACATTTTTCGAATACTTTTTCAAGCATGAACACTTCGTGCAATGCGCTACTTGGAAGCGGCCTATATACATCAGGGTGAAACCACATCTATGTTTACATTTGCGGAATGTGGTCAACCTAAATTTGCCTTGATTTACACATTTTTTACCTTTTCTTTTTGCTTATAAAATTGTTTCCACTAACCTTTCCTTCCCATATTTAGTTTTAAGTTACTACTTCTATGGAATTAGCCTGTGAGGCACTAAACCATGTCCCTGCTGTTTTACGGTGATTTTTTGTGCGAACTCACATTTCCTGTATTCTCTCATTCATTATTTATGTTATGCACCGACAGGATGCAGCTGATTAGCAGTCACACAAGTTGTATGCTCCAACAAATCCTTCTTCGTGTGCTTGTTTTTTTAATGGACTCTGCCTGGAGCAGGGAGCATTGCCTAAATCAAGAAATATCAGCCAACAGACAATTTCAAAAAATATATATACAGCGAGGATTTGGCTTGCAGTCAAAAAAACTCAGTAAGTATTGGAGCATATATCATATGCTTTAGTAAGCATGATGGGCTTTTATCCTTTCCAGGTGTGGTGGAGTGTGAAGGTCATCTGATGGATTTTTGACGGTTTCTTTACTAAGAGGTATCCAACTGAGTTTAAATGCTGCTTTTTTGGTTGATTGAGTGATCGGTTCCTCTTCGACTGTATAGTTGATTGAGACATATTTGTTTAAGGAATTTGCTATTTGCTTGTCGTTCGTTATGACGAATTCTGAGTCATTGAATACAATTTAATGTTCTTTTTTCGGTGGTTCTTTATTTGCGTCTGGAAGATTAAGACTGTTCTTTCATGGGTCTGTATTTCCCGGTGACTTATTTGACTGAATTTTGATTAAAATTAACATACGGGGAGATCATGAAGTTGTTTTTTTGCGGTTTCCTGGAAGGGAAGTTTTGAAATTGTGGTTTCTTACAGAGGGATCTTCCATCTATCAAGTTTTCTCAAAATGTTAATAGGAAAATTATAAGGTGTTAACAGCTTCCATGTGGGTTGGTGTTGTTACAAGGTAATAACTTCAGTCCGATGACCTTATATAGTTTTACATGGAGCCTTTGTCGAGTTTTTAGGATTTTTTAAGAGTATAACTAAAATGTGTTGTTAATTTTGTGTTTCGACGGCATTCCGACCGTATGGTCGATATTTAAGTGAGTAATGATGTTAACGTGTGCGCATGCAGCGTGCGGAGTGTGGAGACCAATCGGTGACAAGAAGTGTGAGAAAAGCCTGGACGTAAGTAATGTGCGATACTCTATTGATGTTTGGTGTATGTGCATATGGTGGGATAGGTCCATGTTATGGATGAATGCGCGGGAAAGGTGCGGATAGGGAAAACAGATCGGATTAGTTTTAGCTACTGCTCTCATTAGTTCTCAGTACGATCACGTCCAAATCCTCGTTTTTACTGTCAAACAGTCGATTACCTTCCTTCATAGAGACACAGCCATGAGACAGGACGTAACCACCAGCAGAAGCAAACTGTCGTGATGGTTATTGCATCTTCGACCCACGTGTGGACCTGTTAGGAGACCTGAGAATCCATTGCAGTACGATTGGTGTCCTAGATATGAAAGTGTTTTTAATGATGTATACGCATTGAGTGCCACGGGGACGAAGCTCCTAGCGTCGGCCTCGCTCTCTTTCCACTTTCAGTCACCAGTCCATTGTCTGAGTCAGTCGACCATCTCGCCAGGCGCAGGTGGCTGGCACGGTGTGAGCCTGCACCTAAACGTGCGACTAAACTCACTATGTGGTATATATTATAGGAATGCAGCCCGATTCATACATATCATGCCTAAATCTAGCTCTCATCCAAACGTTTCCAAAAGTGTTGGTTTGGTTTAACAGAATAGCTGTGTTACACCAAACCAACGTTCTGCTCATGCCTACAGATAAAGCTGAGATCTATCATTTCAAATTATCTTCGATCCTTTAGGCTGGCCAAAATAGTAGTAATACGGTTATTTTAATCCGAATATTATATTTAAGGTTTTTAATAGAGTATGCAAACGCAATGCTAATCACCTCTAATATACTGAACCTTCCTTAATCTTATCGCTTTCCTCCGTAATTAACAAAAATCAATGGTAGTTATCTATTTTGATCTTGGTAGGGCCTTCGACAAGGTGCCATATAGACAACTTTAAGCCCTTGGCATCCGGCTTCCACTACTCGACTTCATCAGGTCTTACCTATCCAACCGCAATCAGAAGGTCATGTTCCGTAATAGTTACTTGATAACACACTCGATCACAAGAAGGTTACGCCAAGGCAAGATTCTGGGCCCGCTTTGTATCAATGATATTTCAGAAGAAATTAGAAATTTGCAAACGCTCATTTATGCCAATGACCTTAACGGTGTTTGTTTATAATCTAAGGACACCGCAAATATTTGCGTTTATAAAATTAACGCTGATCTGTTTTCACTGTCGCAATGGAGTTAAAAGTAGCGGATGTCGTTTTCTTCGCCCTAGTGGAGTTTCATGTGTTTTGGCCCTGTCAAGTTTTCTGGGCTTTTTATCTTTCAAACTAGTCCACACTCTGGATGCTCCAGTATAAAGGACCTAGGCTTGACGTACAAATAAGCTTACTTTATCACCTCATGCAGATCATATCTCTGTAACGGCTACTCAGATTTGTTGGCTCATATCATATAAAAGGTTTCTTCTTGTAATAAAACTTAAACTTTTTCAAATGTGTGTCCTACCTGTCCTCGAATGTTGCTGCCCCTTCTTTGGTCTAACGAATGCCCCTGACTGCAGCAAAATCGAAAATTTGCAGATAGTATTTATTCCTAGGCTCTGATGCCGTGCTGGGTTCAACATTTCAGATACTGAGAGATGTCGGTTGGTGAACCTTTAATTTTTATGGGTTCGAAGACTCGAAGCTGGTCTTTGCTTTCTCTTTCACATTAACTCCAGTCGTAATCTTCCACATTGTTATGCTCTCATTCAAATAGATTGTTCTTATGTCATGCGTAGCTATTTGATAGTTATTCCACTGCCGCTATGCTCTACGTCTAAATACTCTCTATTTTGCATCAAAATATGCATTCCTGTGGAATCCTCTTTTTCTAGTCCTGAGGTCATCGCCTAAGGTGTCAGTATTCAAATTGAAATTATCTAAGCCTCCTACATCATACAGCATACAGTCGTTATGGTCTGTTGTATGTCAGAAAATCAACTTCTGGACTTCGCAAGGTTCCTCATGGGAGTTAAGGTCAGATAATACGTGCTTTACTTTTTCAAATCAAATTCACACTTAGATTTTTAAAGCTCTTTGTTTTTTTAATTTGCTGATAAGTCCACCACTACTCTTCCCCCAGCACATGCAGCAATGATCTTCGTGGTTTTTACCGTCATCTCCTCATTATGCCCCAAGCGTTCTGTTGACGATGACGACGTTTTTTGCATTTTTCGTCGACTGATGGCAGTTTGGTCGGTCAGCACAGTTACCTCTCCCCGCGCATTTATGCTCCTCACAGCCTTACTGTCCCCTTCTCGGATGGACTGTTAGCGGACTTTGATTGGTGGCGCTTTCTCCATGACCCCCAGAAAGGACCATTGGGAATTTAGAAGGTCATTTGCAAATTCCGTATCCATGCATTGTGTCCCAATAATCTCCCCTTCAGGCTAAAAATCGGATGTACTTGGTTTAAACCGTCTATGTTTCGTTTGCTTCTTACCATCATCGGAATTCCATCCTGGTTAATGCGATGTCAAGGCTCACGGCCGCCATCTGTCTCCCAGGTTGGCATGCGAACTTGCACCCCAGTGCGCCTATTTTAACGTCTTTCTCCTCACTTTCTGGAACTTCTTAATAGTCTCACCCGACCCTCGGAAGCAACCTACCCTGCTCCTCAATATAATTTGCGAAGCAGTTTTTCTCCTGCACGTTTTTTTAAAGTGGGGCTTGTCGAACTGTGCCCAACTTTCCTTGCAGGAGTTTTTACTGCTTCATTTTAAGCTCACTTTTTTTCAAAAATATGTTAATTATTGGCGTTAAAAGGAAAAACTGCCCGTTATCTCCACTCATCTATGCTTAATTCTCCTGTATATCTGACTTCTCACAGAGAGCACCTAAGCGCACATTGTCATTATTTTACCTCAGCTCTAACTTTGTTTTGGTAGTGCCACTGGAGGGCTTAAAATGCAAGTTTATTTATTTATATGTAAGTTTCAAGCGAAAATGATGGTAATGCTTAAAGAAAACTCATTATGGATGTTTTCACTATGGAGAACAGTGAATCAACTCAAATAAATATATATAAGCCATAGGAATAAGTTTGACTTTTAAACATACATCATAGCCAACTGATGAAAAAGTGAACTTCACTCAGGATATCATCTACACCATTCCAGTGCTAAGCAAGTGAGAATACGTACTGAAGGCAGTCAGGAAAACTACAAGGAAGCAAGCCGAACTCAGGAAGCCGGCAACATATTTATGAAACATGTCACATGTTAGGGAAGCTGGCAAAGGCGTACGACCACCCAATAGTTCTGTAGGTGTTACTAACACATCAGGAGGTGACAATATAAAGTTGACCGAAGACCAAGGCAACAATAGCAACGACAATTTTGAAAAACAGTCTGCGTCTGCCATATTCCTTAGAAGTTCCCTGTTCTGATTTTTGAAAATCAAGGGTGAACATGGGGGTTATGGGTACTTCTAAATTATCATTTTGCAGAAAGTACAGTTGACACACACCAGAAGTCTCGGACTGTAGCTTGTAGCCAAACAATACGAATTGGGGCAAGAATATCAGTTGCAGCCTGTGTTCATTTCAGTATTTGCAAATTTAAAATAGTAGACCTGCATAAGTTAGACTTTTACCAAGACAAAGGTGACAAAATATGAATAATTTATTGAAGTGAAAAAATTTAATGAGCTCTTCTTCAGCTTTTTATGCTAACTGCATATCCATCAGGTTAATTGTTCACTGAGTCGGATAACTTTATCCAATTCACCAGTGCAATCCACGTTGGCGGACATTCCTTCGAAATATTTGTCCCCCGGACGAAGTCCGGATGAACTTTTGTGTGTTTTTGTCTAACCATACAGTGTTACCAGGAAATTACCTACTCGAGTCGAAAGTGGCCTATCAACTTGCGTAGATTTTCAAACACGCCCTGACAATATATGCTGCAGCAACAAGCGCAGTAAGGGACCAGGGAACTTTAATAGCAAATGCACTTATGTGAAAATACCTGGGCATCCACTTGAAGCTGTAGTTTCTTTATATTGTTGTTAATGTCTCTGATTTTTATGTGAAAAACGGAGAATAAAAAGACGTAAGTCTAATTTTCTCAAATACACAGGAAAGAACGCTGAACACTTAATCGTGTCACCTAGCTGAGTTGGGAGAAAAGGAGAGAATGCGGTAGGTACATCACAAGTCTACTGCCACAAGCCACAGTCCCTGCGCCATCACTTTTTTGAGAACACGGTGAACCTCATCGAAATGAACGGTAGCAATTGATATATAGATATATTTTTATTTTAGTAATCAGTAGGGCACTGTCAAACGTCTGTGATCGCAGTGTGCCAAAAATGTTCAGAAGAATTTATTTGAAAGCAATTATTCCATGACTAATCTGGCATTTTATGTACTGATAAATGTCAGTTGGGAAATCAGATGGTCATGGGTTAAAACGCCCGAAGCTCGGCTTTGCCTTCTATTCTTTTTATTCTATTCCAAATCTTCCACGTATTGACACCCTTTCATAAACGGGTTTTTTTATAACATTCATTGTCCAGGGCCCAGCCTTCTCTTACCTTTGAGCATATAACGACTTTTCTATAGCAGTCTTAAACTTGAAATTAGGCAATTCACTGATGTATCGATATTCAAAATGACACTTAAATCAACGGGCATATATAGTCATTATTTTCCACTTCATTGAAGGAAATCTTTTCGAAATTTGTGAATTGAGCATATGAGTTTTGCTTTTACATCTAGAAACTATCATTTGAACAGATAACTCTCTTAGTTGTTTACTACTTACTTCATTTACCAACACAACCTCTTGCAGCGATGGCCTTCTTGATCCTTAAGCTCCTCTCCTCTTTCATCCATAATCGAAAGGGAAAGTTTGCAGTGTGCTCCTATGTTATTATTATTATTATATTATTATATTATACATATTATTTCCACCTTTTCTGTGTATTTTAGGTAGGAATAATCTCCATTGCAGTGTTTTTGTACCCACTTTCACAAAGAACGTTTGGAATACACGCAAACTTTCAATACCTGGGCAGTCTCATCCCAATTTTCGACGCTTCAAAGATAGTCCTATACTCCTTAAAAAAAACGTTTAACAGTATTTTGTGCCTTATTCCAATATTTGATTTAAGGTTTTCGCATTCGCACCAAATTGTTTGTATAAGACGTTTTAACTGCTTAACATTGTCTTAGCCACTTTTTTTTCTCACTACTCCAACAAGGTCTATAAATGGTCGATCAGTGCAACAAGCATCATTCTTATAAGTCCCACATGCCTAATGCGTGTACTGTATGCACTTTAAGGTTCTTGTGAATATTTGAATTGTAACTGACGGTGACGTCAAAGGCGTTCGATGAAACTATTATTAAGATTGGAATTTAAAAAGGCTACCCACACAAGGTCAACGGCGAATGAATGAGCTTATACAAAGGGAGGTTTCCTTCAGTCAATGGATACTCCGAGCGTAGAACTCACGTCCAGGCGTGACTGTTACGTCCGATACCAAAATTACAAAGGGCGATTTGAAGATTTCATCATTGGTTGACATGGATCTTCAGAAAAGGAATAGGTGTATATAGTTGGGAATTTATCAATGCCATTCCTTCCTTTCTTCAAATAATCACCCATCTATGTGGACAGTTGCTTCTGAAAACATCGCAAACATCCAGGTTCATTACAAACGGCATGTAGCTGAATATAAATGTACGGTTATCGACGGCTCCTCCTGTATCCCAAAAATATACAAACATCTATTTCTTCCATGCAAAAGAAAAATAGAACCAGGCTATGCGTTTTGTCATTACCATCCGCTTTTTGGAGCTGCACAAAAGGTTTGGCTACACGGTAAATTGCAATTTATTTAACGGATGCTTTCCCAATAGGATTTAATATAAAGGCTTCGCAAGTTTGGATACAGGCAATGGAACGAAACAGCAAGGTTTTGATGAGGACAAAAAGCAGCAAAGAGTATCACCCAAAGAGATCCCTGAGGATCAATACGCACCCCAATTCATCCCGAAAAAATAAGTCAGGCATCGTATTATTATGACTGAATAGAGTCAAGGGAAGAATAATGCAAAGTATGCCGCAAATAGCCAAGAAGTCGTAGCACGTGCTGAGCTATGTGTTGGCTTTGACCTGACCAAATTCAATGATGCAAAAGATTATGGCAACAGGAAAAGCAACTAACTAGTCACTGCAGATAGGAATATTCCGGATGGTCGTCGAGTAGATCGTACTAAATGCATCATCATCATCATGCACAGGCCTGAGTGTGCTCTCAAAACGCCAACAGTCAGAAAACTCCATTATATGAAACTAATACAGCAATATCTCACAAGAACGAGAGCATCCAAACCGCAAACGCTTTCTAAATGAACAAAATAAGAATTTGAAAGATAAGTCGAATCTGCGAATACCTATCACTGGACTTTCAACAGCAACCACCCAATCAGCCACGAAAGCAGTTATACAAAGGTTCTATATTGGCGTGTTGAGATGCATTGCAATGGATCCAAAGAAAAAGTTGCAGAAGTTTGCCTTGGATGAGTGCTCAAACTCCAAGCTACCCGAGCAATTTTGTCAACATGCGCATGAGTAAGCTGGACCAGGAATCAGACCGCAACATCTTTAAATTTTGGCATGCGCTCCCATCTAAAAAAATGTACCAGAGGTCATCCAACTCCTTCTGTCACCACTTGGATTTGGACTTACACAAACAGTAGAGGCAAATAGCCGATGCCAATTAGTGAAGTTGACCAATTTAGTGGCCCGACTGGAAATGCCTACGGAACTTACGGGATCTGGTGCAAATGCAGCCAAAATAAATACTTCAATGAAACTGGAAATTAATCTGGACACGTATGTGCGAACAAGCTGCATCAATGCATAAGATTGACGCAAGTTATCAGATCACAACTCGCTCGATAACCTTTACATTGACTTAGCCCCAAAGCATCGAAATAGAAGATCACTGCGGCCACCTCAAACAGTTTGAATTATAGTTTATTGGCTCGCAGTCCGTTAACCAGCGACATGAGTTTCCATCTAAAATCATTGATAAAACTTCGCCTGGGCAGAGTAATTGGCTATGCTGGGAGACTGTGTGCATACCCTTCTTTCAGTGACACTATCAAAATGCCGTACCGACGAGTTATTGTCATGTCATTAATCAACACCAATGACGAAATTCCAACGGGTAAGAACTCGTACGTGGATAGGTAAGCAAACGCTACTCCAATTACAATTGCTGGTGTCTGATGTTATGGCTGTTAATTATAGTAGGGCTATGTTCGCGCGGAAACCGTGTCTTATAAATGTGACACCCCTTGTGCATTCACTACCTATATCTGCGGATGGCTTGATTATGGGTTTGAGTGAAAATCCGAAAAGTCAGACAAGTACATGGTTTGTTCCAGGTGTCTTACTTCATCCTTCTCACCGGAGACAAATTGGATGTTTGAAATTCAACCTAGTTCTTGAAGGTTTAAATAAATAAACTCTATATGTAAGGCCCAGAGGGCCCCATCATTAGAAATTTAGTATCATGGTATAAATAAATACAAAGTGGATAATTGCTGCTCTGTGTTAGCAGCCATATGAACAACAGAAATGAGAAGTATGGTAGGCACATCCGATTCATAACGATTAATCATTTTTAAAACAATACTCAACAATCTTTGGAATATGCGGTGAACTAGGAGCGAAGCAGTTAAAAAGCTCATACGCTTTAATCGGGGAGGAGTTCGGTGAGCTGGCAATTTAAAAAGAACACCTAGTAGAAAAAGACCGCTTCTCTAAAGAACTATAAGCTAGAGTTGATGGATTGGTACGATGCTGTGGGCTAGTACTATTATGTTGCTGACAACCTATGAGCGTTCGGAACACTCCCTCATGAATATTTTACCTATGACTATTTTACCATCAACTAAAGATTCTGAAAATTACTTACGATCTTGCAAATGTGTGCATCATTGTTGGATGATGAACAAAGAAGACTTTTCTTGCACTAGGTATAGCCTTCTTTGGACAGAAAAAATAACTCATGGAAAAAATAAATTTCTAGGCAAATTGAAAGCATTCCAATCCCATTTAATTTACTTTAAGGATTATCTTACCCAAGGAAGGCAACCACAACTAGGTCTGCTAAGGTCTTCTTGGCGGATAGGGGGCTCGATGGTCTTACGGCAGAAACTTCATAATAATTTTCCAGGCCTTTCTTAAAATCGTGCCATTTTGGTGCCTATGGTTTTTTGTTGAAAATGTAACATTCAGCGCAAAGCGGTTACACTTCAGCTTTAATTTTATGGGGGGCAAATGATCGATTCCGCCTCTCACTGGTACATTTGCGCAGTCATTTGTCGGTAAAGCAAACTACTGACAGTTAATTACTCCTGGTATAGGACCATCAATTCAATTGATTTGAGCAAGACATCATCATTATCATCATCAGCATAATCAGCAAAGTAATTGCCACTAGGAGTTTGTTTTTAATGGACTGTCTACGGAAAGAAAGTTCAGACAGTCCACTATGCGCCTTCATCTTTAACTAATTTGATTCACAATCCTTCAAGCAAACACATATAAATTCTGTTGCAGGGGTTTGGCTCTTAGCATGTACTAATATCTCACCTTGCTTCTTATGAAACCGGCATTTAAAAAAAGGCTTGGGACCCACTATGGACAATTTTTCATTCCAATATACCAACTTCTTGGCCAGTTGCTGCAATGAAGATGACATCCGCTAGAACATTAAATAGTAATTTTTAAGCTAATTTGGTTTCTGGAACAACCTTTGCAGTCCCGTTCAGGTAGAATTGCTAGCAATATCTGAAAAGATGTTTTCGGTTTATTGGCTTTATTGTGCGCGTATATGCATTCTTATAGTAAAATCGAGCTGGCAGGATTTAAAATCCCACAAGGAGATCAGGCAAGGGTGCACAAATATTCGAATTAGCTTCAAAAATGGGGCTAACGCGAGATAGACGAAGGGAGGCTCTAGCAATTAGCTGTGGTAATCCTTCCACATCTATGGCTCAAGTTTTTATTGCTGTTATCTTGCTTAGTCTAACAGAATTATTCCGCCTTTACTCGATTGCAAAAAAAATTTCGTTACAGAGGATTTGGGCAAAGCAGAATTGTTGCGTTCCATCTTTGCCAATCATTTAACCCTTGTAACCAATCACATCCCCTCAATTCCTCTGACATCTCATGAGTTACTCATTACCATTTATTTTTTTCCTGCAAATATCCAGAAACAGATAAGCCGACTTAGTCAATCACTTTCAGTTGGAACTGACAACACCCAAAGTTCCCTTAATAAACAGCTGAGAGATTCCCCTCATTTGCTGAGCAAAGTATTATCAGTCTTTCTCGATAATAGTTTTTTTCCTATTTATTGGAAAACCACTTTTATTATTCCAGTCTTTAAATCTGGCTCACGCTTTGATGTTCAAAATTATCGCGGTGTTCATAAAACACCTTCTCTTGCTAAAATGTTTGAAAAATTAATTTCTCTCCAAATTACAGATTTTTGCAGAACCAATGAACTTCTTAGCTCTTCCCAACATAGCTTCTTACCCGATTGCTCTAGCGAACTATGTCACATGTCTTTTCTACATCTACTAGCTTCTCTACGTAATGATCATATTTCGATGATCATTTTTTATTTTGATCTTAGTAAGAATTTTGATAAAGTTTCTCATAGAAGACTCGTAGTTAAGTTAGAAGCTACAGGACTTCGTAGTCTCCTTAGCGATTTCAATATGTTATATCTAACTAATTGTAAACAAAAGGTCTAAGTGGGGTCCTCATTTTCAGCTGAGATCCTTATTGTACGCGATGTCCTTCAAAACACAGTGCTAGGTCCTCTTTTTTGCTTTACAATTAATGATATTTCATCATCAGTTAAACATTCTCAATGTTTTATTTTACGCTGACGATCTTCAATGCGTATATTCTTTCTCTAAATCTACAACCCAACTGTGCTTAGAAGAAATCCATGCATACTTGCATGCCATTTCTGAGTGGAGTCTAAAGAGGCAGATGGAATTCTAACCGTCCAAGTGTCGTTACATGTGTTTTTGGCTTGAAAGGCTACTAAAACCAGTTTATTTTTCAATGCATCCCGATGACTGAATTTTCTACCATAAAGGACTTAAGTTTAAGTTGCACAAATAATTTTTGATCTCTCGCCTCATAGCGATAGAATTATGGCCAAAGCTGCCCATATTTATGAATCTATTTCTTATAATTTTTACCTGCCTGAAATTGAATTAAGAGTTTATCGAATGTTTGTTCTTCCCATTCTTGAATATTGTTGCCCAAACTTTGGTTCAATGAACGAGTCTAGCTCTTCTAAAATTGATATTGGCCAAATACATTATACTCGGAAACTTTTACCTCTGGCACTTTATAACTACCTCCTACTCAACTAGGTGCCAGATAACTAACCTAAAATCACTATGGGTTCGTAGACTGGAAGCTGGTTTCTGTTACATTTTCCGCCTTAGTAATAATACAAATCTGCCATTTATTAGAGCTCTTACGCGTTATAATCTTCCGTAAAATTTAAGTAATTCATCTCTAATTATGCCTCTTACTATATCATCTACTTCTAAACGTTCTCTGCTCTTTGCTTCTCAGAAAAGCTTTCTGTGGAATAACATGCAAATCAATATAAGGGTATCAAATAGCCTATCCGCTTTCAGGCGCAGACTACACTTTTATCTCAACACTGATTCAATAAACCTTTTATTTTCCTCTTCTATCCCGAGCAGCTTTCTCCCTGAATCTGAGAAAGGACCATCGGTAATTTAGAAAACGGTCTCAAAAATTACATTTCCGTGCAGCGTCTCCTCACGAAAAAAGATTTCTCCACAGCCCATCCCTCAGTCAAATCATCACAACTGACAACTGAGCCCAACTGTGCACAATCGCTTAAAATTCTCAACTCCAAGATAAGTTTAACTTGCGTATTATTTGAAGATATTGCGATATTTCCCGCTCAATTGTAATCTTAATTTATAAGAAGTGTACTTCTGTACCCTAGCTCCCAATTTGTTGCATCAAACCATCTAAATCCTCAAGTATTCATATACCAGAAATATGACGGAGGCAAAATTAACTATCGATAAACTAGATCTCTCTGCTATCCTGCGTCTGCAAAACTTTATCGACAAATATGAACATCTATTTACGTTTCTCAACTCATTATTAGACTCAAAATCTTTTGCAAACAGCTTAACAAGCGTACCACAAATAGAACTGATCATACACGTAGTCTCATCAGAGGTCGCTGATAGGTCCAAACGCAAGTTTAATGTCATTATCCGAAATATCCCCCACTCGGTTAACCCCACCCGTGTGGGCTAAACATCTGCATAGCTTCCACCAAAAGGCTTAATTCAAGAAGCAAAAATAAGCCAGTGTTAGTGACTTTCTATTCAAAAAACCGAAGCCAATCTAGTTCTGCAAAACCCTGAAGTTAACCGAACTCTGCTTACCCGAAAAGCATTCATAGGTCACGACCTCACACCTATGCAAAGACATGAACTTCAGACCAAAGCCACACAGCTCAAACCAGATGTTACTCAAACCGTCTCCTCAGCGGAACCCCAAGCAGGCACTTCCAACGCTGCCAACTATAATGCAAAGCGTATAAGTCAGTTAGAGCAAAATAATAAGCATAGTGTCTCCTTAGCCAAACCTTTGGCAAGTTTATCTAATGGTTTTTCTGACACTCATAATACTAATCAAAAATCTGCTTCAGCAGTTAGGAGAGGATGTCAGAATCAAACGAAACAAGCACCTCAACATGCTATAACCTCTCTGGAACAGCTTGATGACAGAAATTCTGGATCCAGTCATGTCACAATATTAGATAGTAATATAAAGTGTTACTACTACTCTGCCAACTGAACAACCAGTAACATAAATTGTCGACCCAGCAACTCATACAAATCCTATGACGTACGTGTCAATCCCTTCAAGCTCAAAAGATAACCCAATTTGTCTCCCAGTTAGTATTCCTATACAAAAAGCTTTATTGAGCACACCATTACTACTCAAAAGCCCAAAAAATGTCAACCCAAGAAAAACGAGTGCTCCAAACTCTGCAAACTCTCATAAGACACCAATAAGCTCTTATAATAACACTCAACTCCCTCAAATCAAAATGCATGGCATAGGAGTAAACCGACGCACGCCAACCTTTCAAACATAGTAGCAACTAATGGCAACCAAACCAGTTACCCAAGTTGGCAAAACTTCCCAACAATAACCCCAGGTATTTACAATAACCGCCAAGTTAATCCTCCCCCCCATATGGGGCATGACCTCTTCAACCAACCCATGCTCTATTACACCTACACTCAACCCATACACTTTAACCGTTGCACTCAAATCCCACCACACACTCAACAAATACACTCTTACCTATTCACTCATTTCTCACCATACACATCACCATACTTTCAAAGGTTACACACTTCCCTTCTATTAGCCCATCGCACAGTCAAAAAAGTTTTAGAAATCAGTTTTTTCACAACAGCTGGCTTCTTCCCTATCCGACATCCTAAGTATCGCCCTTATTAATGCGAGATCGATAGTACATAAAATACCACAACTTAGGACATTCGTTGAAGCCTATAATCCCGATATAGTTTGTTTAACGGAAACATGGGTAAATGAATTAACACCGAACGCTTCGCTATTTGTCCCAAACTACAATTTCTATCGACAAGACCGCATTAATAAACGAGGCGGTGGCTGTATTATATACATCAAAACTGCCATTGAACAAAGTGGTTTCGATGTTTCACACGAAACTTTCCCTGGCGAAGCATGCTTTGCCACAGTGAAAATCCCTGTCGCAAAAAAATACTTATCGGATGTCTCTACACTCCTCCAGAATGTAGAAATGATGACACTGGCCTAACCAATCTAATAGACAACATATCAGATATTCAAATTGAATATATAATAATTGCAGGCAATCTAAACCATCCTGAAATAAACTGGGCTAAACTATCAGCTTCCACCAGATATGATGAACTGCTATCATCAATTGTGTTCCATAACTGGACACAAATAATCAATACACCGACCCGAGGGAACAACATACTAGATATTATTCTTACAAATGATATCTGGCCCCTACATACGCATTACGACAGCATAACCTTTGAAAGTTATCATAAGGTAAGAATAACAATGCTCCCTCTAAACTTAAAAGAAACATCAGATTCTAATTACATTTACATTAATCCAAAAAAACCGACATTGACTATATGAACAGCTATGTAAGGTCACTAGACTGGAGTTCAGATCTTCTAACAACATCCGCGACGGAAGCTGTTAACCTTTTATACTCTACTCTTTTTATAATTCGAGATACCTTAATAGATGAGAAATCCCTATATAAGTCACAAATTCCTAACTTCCTTTCAAAGAGACTAAAATATTTTTGAAAAAACAAATTCATGATCCCTCAGTTAGTTATTTATCCACACTCAGACGAATTAGAGAAATTCATGATCTAGTTGAAAAAATGGAAACAAACAAAAACATAGCAGCGGAACGCCGGGCCATAGAGTCCTCCGAAAAAACAGCCCAGATCTTTCGGAAACAAATGCACACTAATCGAAAACCAGTTCACCAACTCATGATTGATGACGCAAGACAAGTAATAACGGATGATAAACAAATAGCAAATTTATTTAATAAGTACTTCTCAGCCAACTATTCAGTTGAGGAGGAGCTGATACCCCAACCAACAGACATGACAGCATTTACCCTCAATGGGATCTGTTTTAGCGAAGAAACAGTCAAAAAAGCTATCAGACAACTGTCTAATTCCACCTCTTATGGAACGGATAAAATCCAACCTTGCATACTGAAGCCTATGATATATGCTCCAATACTGCTGTCTAATCTATTCTCCTTACTCCAATCGAATGGTATGTATCCAGAAATCTGGAAATACTCTAGCATTACATTAATCTTTAAAAACGGGAACCGATCTGATACACAAAGTTATCGTGGTGTTCCCCAAACAGCGGTTATAGCAAAAATCCTCGAAAAAATAATTTCCAACCAAATGCTAAATTATCTAACAAACGCTAACCTCATAACTTCCTCTCAACATGCTTTCTTACCTTAAATGTCATGTCAGTCCTGTCATCTCACCATCCTTGAATTCGTTTTAAGTAACAGAGATGACGGAAACACGGTATCTACGATATACTTTGACCTAAAAAAGCGTTCGATAAAGTCCCCCATCAAAGGCTTCTAGTGAAGCTAATAAGTTATGGGATTGGGTCTGCTCTTCTCGACTTTCTATTATCTTACCTTCAAAACCGATATCAGGTAGTACAAATTCGAAACGTAGTCTCAGAACCATCTCCTATTAGTAGCGGAGTACTTCAGGGAACTATCCTAGGCCCCCCTTCTATTTCTTATATACATTCACGACTTATCCTCTATATCAACATCAGCTAAAACATTTTTATATGCGGACGACTTAAAACTTGCATATGCATATAACAAGCATACGGTTGCCAGTATGCATAGAACAATTGAAAAGGATCTTTAAAAATTAAGCGAATGGAGTACTCTATGGCAAATGCCATTCTCTCCAAGTAAATGTCATCTCCTGATTTTTGGTCCACAAAAACTTCCACCCATAATTTTGACCTTGCCTGTAAACTGGCAATAAATAAATAAATAAATAATGAGGAAATAACCGAGACAGCATCAATAAAAAAACTTAGGTCTTAGCTATACAAATGCTCTTGATTTATCTCCCCATGTTGAATAAATATCACCAAAAGCTACTAGACTATGCGGATTCATTTGTAAAAATTTCTCTTCACCTGCCCTAAAGACACGACTTTGTAAAATGTACGTTTTACCTCTCCTGGATTACTGCTCAATTTTCTTTGGCATAATGCCATCAGATGGTCGAAAGAAACTAGAAGCCATTCAAAGATGCTTTACCAGATCCTTATCCAAATGTGATGGCATTCAAGGCTCTTATATGGAACTTTACAATAGATATGGTCTTCAACCCGTCTGGATCAGAAGACTCAAAAATGGTCTCACTTTTTCTATTCAAAATCACACACGACCAAGATATTCTCAGAATGAATATACTAACAAATCAAAACGGCCCCCGAGACACTATGAAATTATGAAAATATTATAAAAATTCCTAAATTCAAAAAGGCCCAACGATCCAACTTCTTATCCATAAGATACGCGAAAATATGGAATACCTTACCAAGTTCTATCAGAAATAGTCGAACCCTGCTAGAATTTAAAAGAAAAATCAAACAACATCTGTTAAATAATACCACACATCTATTTTTGAATAAGATAGGACATTTTTCAACTCAGTTATTTAACAAAGAATTCGGGCCGAAAGGGCTCTAATAACGCCAACTTCGGGAATCACGCGTTTTACAACGTGGTGGTTACTATCGGCGAAAGCTACATCAATGCTGAGTCCTCCCGATGAGCTGCCGTATGTGCATCTAGAAGTCAAGCAAATCCAAACGTACTTTGCGGCGATAGCCATTTCAGGCCAGAAGCTCCCACAAGTAGTTATTTGACGTCCTTTTATGAACATCTTACGACGACCTGCAATGCACATAGAGATGAAGAATTTAATCATCTGGTAATGCGGTACACCATCTGGTTATGGGCGAGCTTTAGCTGGTGGTGAGTGGCATACAAGGCTCCTAAATACCTATCCTCTGGCTATGCGCAAGGGCTCTCAATTTAATGATTTATATACCCATTATCTAAAAAGCAGCTTTTTTAAATTTTTAAAACTTATTTAAAAAGTTATGATTATTTACATTTTTAAATGTTTTTGGATAGTGTCTTTATTTTTATATATAATTTTATGATTTTTAAACAATTTGCTTCCCTAATAACAATTCGTACGCAAACCGGACGCGAATCGGATACGACCGTACGAATGGTCGGATGCGGTTCGGATACTACCATGACCGCCTAATTCGTACGCTAATCGGATCCGAAAAATTCTTATCTCATTTTTCAACCACGCAGCGGAACCACTTTCTCTTTCTGTAGACCACCCAACTATGTAAACGCTTTAAAAACGACCCCCATTACATTCTGAGACAATTTATTCCAATGATAAGGTGAATATCGTAAGACTGAGCAGGAAAGTAAATTATATTTTGGTTTTAAAAGTGTTAAAAATTGAGGTATACAAAAATAAGTCTGAAATCTAACCGCAATTGAAGTCTTTGAACTAATCCTGTATCGAGGGACACGGCAATCCATCTGCTGGTTCAATGGATCTCCCCTCTAAAATTCAAAGGCAGTGAATTTAGTCTGTGCGTGAGTACACAATGGACTTTGAAATGCTAATTATAAAAGCATCATAATCAGCTTGATTTTTAATGCAGGCAATTGTTTTAGACAATGCTAACAAATTGGACTAACCGTCAAGACTCTTCGCGAGGGTAGCCTTAAGGCCCTTTTTGTGTAGTCGATCGTATGCCTTCTTAAAGGCATTCTTTAAAGCCCTCTCCAGCTGTAATTTGTCGGCTTTTTGTGGATTATTCCACCTATTAAAAACCTTTGTGGCAAAATGATTAAGTAATTTATGAGCTTTTACTTACCCAGAATATCAGCGTAGAGAGGGGAAGCAAAAAAGGCCTACTTGTCTTGGTGCCTACCGTAGAAAGTCAAGGTGTAGGTAACCTTGTCAGCAAAAAGGGCAGAAAATATGCAATCAGTAAAACTGCTGACGCTATCCCCACAAAAGGAAGCTAAATACGTTACCTAGTAAGATGGTTAATGATGTGCAGGCTACCTACCAATTGCTCCCTGCAGGTTTTTTTTGCGACGTCTTCGGTTAAGGCGTCCAGTTCATCTAGGGCCAAAATTGGTTTAAATATTTGACATTTTGACGACGGTTGAGGTGCTTGGGTGGCGGATATCACCAAACGTTCCTCCAGAAGTCACCACAATGCAGCCAGCTCTACCTTCAGGTTATGCAAATGGCGCAATTTTTGTGTATGGCACTGCATGTACCATCGATGGTAAGCTCTGCCTGATGAGTGCCTTTGGTGTTTGGTTCTGTGACCACGTCGCCTTTTCCGGTGGCGCCTACTGCTGTCTACGAAAATTGTCTTTTTAAGGTATAAGCTTACCCGCGTAGGAGCGAGACTGTGCAATAGGCAGTGTTTTACTTGAATCCCTGCTTCCCAATGAATTGTCCTAAAACAGCGGTAACGGTGGTAATTGTTCCGCATACCGATGAGGATGAGACGGAGGGCAAGTTTGTGACATAAAATGTAGATCTATTGGACATTTCATGTTCCTTCTTGGACGTCAAGTATGAATTCCATTGTCAGACGTAATGAGCTACAACATTACAGGAAAAGAAGGGATTAGGAATGTAAAATAGCTAAAATAGCTAAATACGTAACAACACTATTGCCTATTAGACGCCTGGTAGGGTTTCGAAACTGCTCAGTTAACTTTTTAACAAGTCGTAAATGAACGAAATCGCCACTGCCCATTGCCGATGAATCAATGGTATACGCGAGTGTATTGCCGATGAACTCATAGCCTCTCAAACCGTTGGTTCCTCTTCAATTGTAGGTGTGCTTGAAGAGTTGTTTGCAGCCACGTCAGATATATCTGACATTCAACTCATCTCCTCATGAGCAGAGGAAATCTCTGAGTCCGAGTCGTCATATGACGAACTAGAGGAAGAGGTCAGATGCCATGACGATGAAGAGGAGTCGGACGGATACATTTCCCTCATATTCTCGGCAATTTGACGTAAATCATCCAGAAAGCCTTTCTGGGCACGTCTCCTTAGTGTTCTCTTAGATACTGCTCAAAACATTCTGCAAAAAAAGCAAAAAAACGGTCATTATTGACAGAACAGGGGTACAGGCAGTTAAGCGACCGCGTCGCAGCACGAGAGCGCAGGAAATGGCGTGGTACGGAGCGCGCGTGAATGACAGCTCAGTGCCCGATCGATTTGCCAATAACGCTGCGCGCATTCTTTTGCGCCCTTAGCGACGCGTCATCGAGGTGCACTAGCAACCAATCAAATTCCAGCTACGATTGACGTACGACCGGTCGAGCTTCGAATCGTATTTCATTGCTATTAGGGTTAAAAACTAACCTGCAAAACTTATTATATTTTTATCTCAGTCTATTAGTAGTATATTCGAATGCGCAACGAGCCTCACGCCTAGGTTTTGATATAGCTTTATGAAACGAATGGTACTAGCTGTTTCATACAGCTAGATCAAACATAATTCAACACTTTAAATAGGTTTAATAAATAAATAGGTTTATTGATTTGGCACTGCTTGGGCACCGTCAAATCCTAAGAACACAGGAAAAAACCTAAAATAAACTCCTATTTTCATTAACCACTTTTGATTTTGTTTGTTTGTTTGCTTAAAAAGCAGTGTTCGAAATGAAGAGTTTGTTTTAAGTAAAAAAACTGCTTTCCAAGGTTCAGAAATAGCAAAATTTGAAGTTAAAACAGTTTTACAGAATGGGGATGAATGTATCAGGGTAAGAATGGTTAGATATAATACAAATATGAAGACTGTAGGACTGCATTGAAAGTTTCTTACCGTTGAACTCTTCCTGCTCCTAATCTTTTTTCACCTTTAATAGCAATCAGTCAACTAAATCAAAGGCCCATGCCTATTTCCCTCAATAAATTGAATTGAATTGAATTGAATTGAATTAGTCGGCAGACCCCACACCGGAATCGACTGCGCTCGCATCTGATTGGAAGTAATTATCCCTTCGAATCGACCGCAGACGTTTCTACCTCTGTCGAATGAATACTCTCAAACGTCAATAACAGACTAGTCTTGACTCTAACCATTCTTACCTGATACATTCCTCCCCATTCTGTAAAGCTGTTTTAACTTCAAATTTTGCTATTTCTGAACCTTGGAAAACATGTTTTTTACTTAAAACAAACTCTTCATTTCGAACACTGCTTTTTAAGCAAACAAACAAACCAAATCAAAAGTGGTTAATGAAAAGAGGAGTTTGTTTTAGGTTTTTTCCTGTGTTCTAAGGATTTGAGGGCGCCCAAGCAGTACCAAATCAATAAACCTATTTATCGTTAAACAATCGGGTCATACTAGCATGCTCATTTTAAAGCACCTTTGGTTCGTTTACCGTTACTCCTCATTAGAAGTCCAATCTGACAATTGAAATGTTTAGGCATAACTTCCATCGTCGATTCTCATGGCAAATAGCAATCCTGAGTGCGCCATATTGATCTCATCGAACTCAGTTGCCGGATCTTCTGTTTGTGAGTGATGATCAATCTTTCAGTCAAACTTCACAACTGCTTTTCGTCACTTCTTTTCAATTATTATTGCCAACTATTGAAAACCTTGATGTGTTCCTCCGTTTTTGCAACACTTTCGATAATCTTCGTGGCTTCTGTTGATGAATGTGGTGGGTACAGCTGTTTTCGCCATCTTATTGGTGGGCAATGCAGTCAGCAAGGTTGAATTTTGTTGATGAGCTCGTGACCTCTACCGTCTCCTCTTCGTTTCGATCATGTTGACGACGATGAGCTCCTTCTGTCTCACCCCCCTGATTATTGTGAACAGTAGTCCTGGCTGTCATATGATCTCTCCCACGAAAAGGAGCATTCCGAACTCTCACAAGTTGTCATCAACATCACTGTCACACCTCACTGCATCGTACCAATCAGTATAATTTCGTATAATTCAGTATATATAAGGGAGATAGGCAGAACCTTTGAAAACCCTATTTACAGATAGACGCTAGCAAAACAAGCAAATGTTACATGGCGATAGTCGTTTTAGTATATCAATCATTGCTGTCGACTAATTATATGTTCATCAAGTAAAAATGCATCAAGTCTTCTTTTAAACATTTCAACGCTTTCAGCCTGAACAACTGAGGCTGGCAGTTTTTTCCATTCGTAAATCACCCGTTGGGAAAATAAGTTGGCCCGCACTTCAAGTTTGGCGTTATTTCTTTTCAGTTTGTATTGGTGACCTCGGAGACTTGTCATGTTCGCCAATTCAAAAAAAAGTTGGCCATCTGAAGAGCACAATCAACTCCTCTGACCAGTTTGAAGACTAAGATCATATCCCCTCTGTATTGCCTATAAGAGAGAGGAAAAATTTTAAGTCTTTCTAGGCGGCCCTCATAGGGTAGTCATTCCAATCCGCTGACTAGTTTCGTTGACCTCCGTTGAACTTTCTCCAGCAGAGCGTAGTCATGTTTCGTCCAAGGGCGCCACGCCTGAACGCTATTTTCCAACACCAGCCAATAAATGTTCCAAACACGCGCCCAACAAGCTCTCCGTCAAATTAACGAAGGACCTCCTGATTGCGCCTAAGATACACATAGCTTTCTTTGCGATATTCGCACAGTGCGACGATGGTTTGAGAGTTGGTGTTATCCATATACCCAAGTCCTTTAGAATGTTTACCTTTTGGAGTTGGTGACCACTGAAGGAGTACTGGTATTCAAATCTAATCAGCCTTCTGGAACTAGACCGCAGTCGGATTATTTGGCATTTGTTAAGATTAAGGTTCAGCAGCCACTCATCACACCATGTTTGCAAGCGATCTAAGTTTTGTTGTGATTTTCGCGCATCCTCCGGTTTTTCAATCGAGTTCCATAACTTCAAATCGTCAGCGAACATTACCTTCTCGCATGTCAGACAATCCAGGCAGTCGTTTACGTATATCAGAAACAAAATGGGACCCAGAACGCTGCCCTGCGGAACTCCACTGTGAACGGTTTCCCAGTGAGACTTGGTGTCTCCGATACAAACACGCTGGCGCCTGTCTGTGAGAAAGTCGGCCAACCATTTGAGTAGGTTGCCAGTCACACCCATTTGACGGAGCTTAAAGATCAGACGTTTGTGTGGAACCCTGTCAAAGACTTTGCTAAAGTCAATGTAGACCGCATCGACTGACAAACCCATTTCTTATGATTTTGTACAACTTTCCATGGATGTGAGCAGGTTTGTGAGGCAGGTTCGACCACTTCGAAATCCATGTTGATATGAACTAAGCAAGTTATTCTCTTCAAGATGCCTCATAAATCCCGTTTTTATTATCTTCTCCATCATTTTGCAACAGATACTTGTGAGGCTGACTGGTCGGAAACTGTTTGGTGATGTCCTCTCTCCTCCTTTATAGATGGGGGTTATGTTGGCTATCTTCCACTCGGTAGGCAGAGCCCCCGCCTCCATCGAACTTTCAAATATCTTGGAGAGCGGAGAGGCCAGCTGTTCTGTGAGTTCATTGAGAACTTTTGCGGATATACCATCTGGGCCAGGTGATTTAGTGGGCTGTAGCTGTTTCAGAGTTTTCTTACTGTGTCCATTGGGAACGACACCGTGCTTATTTTTGTTTGTAGATGTGGCAGTACTGTAGTATTCATCCTCGTCAAAAAATGGTTCCTCGGTATACACGGACATAAAGAAATTGGATAAGAGGCTGGTCTTATCAGAGTTATCAGTTAACCTGTTTCCCTGATTGTCTTTAAGATAAGGAATGCAGTCGTGATTTCGTTTTGCCTTATTAACGTAAGCATAAAACCTTTTTCGAATTTCTTGGTTTATCTTTAACTATTTCTGACTCAAAGGCTGATCTTTGTTTTCTCAGAAGATTCCGACACCGATTTCGCTGTTTCTTAAAAAGCGGAAAAATGTTCGGGTTGTTGATATCTGGCATATGTTCTCCACAGTCTTCTTTTCTTTTGAGATTCCTTTTTTTATTTCCGATGTCACCCACTCGGGTCGGGAGACGCATGATCGCCTTTTAAGTGGGCAGAATTTCTCTACCAATTGGTGAATCAATTTACTAATGAAGAACCAGGCAGCATTAGGTTCAGGTACATGTGCAGGGCTCCAGTCTATCCCATTCAGTGATTCTTTAATTTTGGGATAATCCCCTTTCCATACATTTCTCTGCCTAACTGCACGACGTTTGGGTACAGAAAAATGACTGTACTCCCAAGCAAGAACACAATGATCACTTCGTCCAAGCGGCACGTAAGAACTTAATGCAAGGATGCAATTGTCGTCTCTACTAATGATTAGATCCAAACAGCTTGACTGCTGCCCATTTCGAACCGCGTCTTCATTGTGATATGTTGGGTAAGAAACTCGTCATTTACCAACTGAAGTAATTTCTGTTCGAATGAATTTTCCGATCGCGAGCAGTACATTGACACCCAATCGATATCGGGAGCGTTGAAATCTCCAAGTATTAATAAATGTTTGCTATGGCAGATTTGCTTTACCTCTGTGATGAGTGCTTCGTCCGTGTCCGTTCGCTGTCCTGGGGGCCGATATACCACGGCAATATGGAGGTCTGGTTGGTTTGGGACTTTCAGTGTACAACAAAGTATTTCGCAAGACGAGATCCTATTTGGCGAGGGCCCATCCGGAATGAAGTCAATGCCTTCTCGTATAAACATTGCGATTCAAACACCCCTACGTCCGTTTCTATCCATGCGGATAAGCTGAAAACCGTCTATTCTGACTTCTGTGTCTGCGATTTGTTCATTTAACCATGTTTCAGTTAGAGCTATGAAGTCAGGTTGTAAATGGTCCACGACCAGTTTAATTTCATCCATTTTGTTCAATAGACTCTGCACATTTGTGTACATCATTTTAATCTTGTTTCCTTGCCTCGATTTCTGAAGATTTTTAGTTCGTTCTTCCACATGGAGATTTTTGCTGGATATTTCACAAGATATATCTAGTCTCCTGTCTGGGTTCAAATCTATAGGCATTTGGAAGGGCTTTTGACCGGCGTGGTTGCCGTCAATTTCACCGGATGTTCCCATAAAAACGAGCTCACCGTTTTGACTTTTTTGTTGTCTAATATTTTCAAGTTTTGTTCCCCCTCGTATTGACGTCTTTTTCAATTCTGCTACCAGTGTCCTCATTTTTCATCCGATCGGTGGGAGAGTAATCCGGCTGAAAAAAACTCCACGATGATTCATTCGTAGTTGGGACTTTCGAGAGAGCAATAGATCTACCTGCTGTTTACTCCCCAAAACGACTTTTTAATGGTCTTGGTCGAACCTCATGCGTTTCATTTGTAACGAGAGGCCCCAATCGAAAGATCTCTTTTGATGTCGACTGTCACACCAGTTTCTTGCGTATCATTCAATAAATTTTGGAATGTGAGCAGATCCTGTTTTACCCTTTCTTTTTGGCGTTTCCCCAGTAGCCTCTGAGACTCCCTGAACTACCAGACAAAAATGACCTGTCAGGGAAAAAACTCGTTTCTGCATCCTGCTTTCTTTTAGTGATGGAAGGTTGAATCATACCCTTTTATACAGTCTTTAATACTGTGTTCAAATTTGTCTTCATCGGTGAGCCTGTTGGTTCATTTGCAGACATCTCTATGGACCTTTCAAACAGCGTGAGTTCTCCTGACAATGCGTTTGCACGAATAGCACCCGGAAAACCTGCATTTTGGTTTATCGCATCCAGGTCTGTCGATAAGTCGTAGGCCACTTTTCTGCCATTACTTTGCTGGCTACCATGCCCTGCTTCATTGTTGTTCGATGGACATGTAAAGAGCATGCTGCTGTCGCTCGTCCGTGGCAGTAAAGAAACCTTACGATTACTGTTTTTCGACTTTTCAGAAACCTTCGATCGCTGATTTACTTTTGTGCAGTCGGATTCTATGTGCACCAGATTTCCCGAACCTGGGGAAACGCAAGACACAATTTCCTCCTCGCTTATTATCTTTCTGGTCATCTGTATTTCAACTGACTCAGAGGTTTGTCCTAATGACTTCGTTCTTTTTCTCTTTTTCGTTTCGCTTAATGTTGTGCCTATTGACTTCTACCGTTTCCATTCAATGATTATGTTCTAGCTTGCTGATGTTTTTCGGCTCATTTGCATCGTGTTTCGGCGAGTTAATTTTATTATTTTTTATGAGGACTGATATTATTTCCAATAGGAGATCGAGGTCTCCTTCTAATCTCAAAACTCTGGTTGTGAGTCCTCGGCATCCATCACAGTGTGCCAGCCCTTCGCTGTTTAGCTTAGTTTTGGTAATGTTAAGTAGTGCACTGCTTTCTTCATTATTGCTGTTTTGTGGTTCTTCTCGGTCGGCTGAGAGTGACTTGAGTATTTCTGGTAAGTTTTTGTCACATGAAATCGAAAACGGTTTACAAAGATAGGAGAGATCATTATTTTTGTAGTGTATACTAGTTGTTTTTTCTGCTGGCTTCCCGGGCGTGGCCGAGCGGTCAAGAGCATCGGTAGCTAATCGAGAGGTTGGTGTTTCGAGTCCTGGCTGAAGCGGTGAAAAATTTGCTCCCGTGGTCGGGTCGTGAACATTTGCGTTTCCCATGCCAGCAAGATCTCTACGAGGATGCATTAAGTTTTAACGAGCAGCTTAAATTATCAAGCTAATAGTTTACTGAGCACAAAAAGAAGTGCTTTTCCGAACCGAATTCACTATCAAATGTTAATACGAAGCAAAGAATGATGCAGCCTTCGAAGTGAGTTTGAGAGTGGTTCTCCGTTCCTTTCTGATGTAGACACCTTTCCTGGCGAGAGACTGTTTTCTGAAGCCCGTATGAGGCAGGATCCAAATGAAGCTGAGTTAGCTTATTATTCAAGATTCCGATATCAATTTTTGTGTGCCTGAATATCACAATGTCTATAAACAATTATAGGCTGATCCTGATAAACAGACAATATATGATCCAATGACAACTTATTTCGTTTAGTCCTGACTTTGGGAACAGATTATTGGCAAAAAATCAAAAGCTTGGAGACGAGCGAATTTCAATCGTATGAACTATAGCTATTAATTTTTAAGGGAAGCAGTTTTTTCTCCTGTAGTTTTTTTTAAAATGGGGGTTCGCTGAACTCCACCCCCGATTACATCGTGGGAGTTTTTTCACTGATTCTTTCCTAATTCACCATATATTCCAAAGATTGTCGACTATTGTTTTAAAAATGACGAATCATTGTAAAAAGATGTGCCTACTTCACTACTCATTTCTGTTATTAATAGGGTTGCTCAAACAGAGAAGCAATTATCCCTTGCATTTATTTTTTTCCCACGGGACTAAATTCGTAATTATGGGGCCCTCTTGGCCCCACTCAGGAGACAAAGGATAGGTCAGCATGTAAGATGCGATCGTATTACTCCACAACCAAACCTTAACTCTATCCATTAGGTTCGGTAAGTTTAGCTTTCGTTGCCGGGTTCGTAGAGTTGCCTTATGCGGTCGAATCGCAACTTTTCATGTGGTAACGCGTCAGTTTTACTGTGGTACTGAAAGATAGCACAGAGCCGGCCTCATGCTTGCTCCCGTTGAGGGTACGTGAAAATTTGGTTAGTTCAGCAAGGAACTGCATCACTCAAAGTGGATGGCATAACGTAAAGTGACCGGCTCTTTCAAGTCTCTCACATTTTGAAGCAACAAATTATTTTACGGCCCCAATAACCCGACCACGAATGCTCACCCTAAGAAACACAATAGATGGGGTTAGGGTTAGGTTGGCGCTCTCATTTCCTTCATATAGCCCCACCAATAAATCACCTAATAACACTGGTCCCGTATTATTCGCTGACCTATACTTTGTTTCCTGAGATGGGTCGCATTCTGCGTTCTTGTCACAGCTCATTCGGAGTAATTTAATGGGCCTTATTTTCATGTAGTACACTCTCTGTTATTAATTATGAAATGTAAACATTTCACAGACAAAGAAATAATCTCGACCAAACCAGTTCTTAACGAACAGGGGTACTTTCAGTGTTTATCTATCCGTAGACGTGTCCAGCTACTCTTGGTCAATTAGGAAAGACGTGTTGCAAACGAAAATAAAAATGTCTCCTATAATTAATTTAAGGAAATCCTCGTCGATTAAACGAAAACGCGGAAATTTTTTGTAAAGCCTATGAGAATAAGTTCTGGTTTCAAGATATTAAAACAAAATTCTATTTAAGAGTTACCACAAAAACCGTATTCAGAGGGTGTTCCTGAGAGTCGGGAAGATATCGTAGAAATGTTTCGGTACTACCTTTATTTGCCCCAAACTTACTCTAGAGCCGACAACGGCCACCAGTTTCATTAAAAGGTTTCAACTTAGCTCTCTCTAGGGCTCATGGTGAGGACAAGCATGCGCACTTCCCCGCAGAAAGTCACCAAACTATTAATCCAGTTGCATAAAACCGGAACCTATTCCCTAGTGATCAATTTAATGTTCATAGTTTTTGGCAGTCGTTCAACCAATGTTTTGTCATTGAAAATTTTCATGTATGCGTAGAATTTGGTTAAATCTTGGTATAAAACGTTAACTATCATTCTGAAATCAATCACCGTGGTTTGTTTGTCTGTATCACTATCACATACCTGACCCAGAATTATTATTTTTGTGTGCCAGTTGAATTTATGCTCTCCGCTAGCGCTTCATTGAGTCTGATCTCTCAATTTGTGTCATCTGGGACAATCCAGACAGGACTTAAGCATTCGAAAACAACTTAGACACGTGTGAGAATTTCAATTTTTTTCATCGCCTTGCTTCCTTTTTTGAGAAATTGTGTTGTTGTTGCTGATCAGCAACAAAAAGCTTATTAAGCTAGTAATTATTGCCGTTGAAAAATCCTGTATTTCCCATTAGCCTGTATTGTTATTTCCTTGGTCTGCATTTCTTTTGCCCTTAAATTTCTTAATTTGTTTCAGTTGAAAACCTTTCCGTATAATTTCGTCCTCTTTGAAGGACGCAACATGTGAGGGATGGTATAGGCTCGTACCATCCCTCAAATGTTGCGTTCTTCCAAAAATGATATTCCACGGTATCAGCAAAAAGAAGTCCATTTGAACCTCTCGGATACCACCGCATATTATGCCATGTTATTCCGCACTCAGGTTTTGCACCTGTGGGGTCCGCCCCCTAAACGGGCCGCGTGAACCAACACAGGGACCAAATCAGGGTGCTGCTCGCGTTATTTTGGTTGAGCTCCCATACCCAATGCCGAACAAAGGAAGAGGGGCGTGATGGCACACGTAGGGGCAGGCTCATATCGCACCAGTCAATTGCTATTTATGGCTCTGATTCAGGCGCGGTGGCACGGTCAGGAGCGTCTCCGGCCGCGCCAGCCTGCGCCCGACCCCGCCTTTGGTCTTCCTGGCTCTGTTTCAACACTGGTCACAGGTGGGTAAGAGAAGATAGAGTGTGGTAGCTGCAGTGTATGTCTACTATCACTTAAAACTACTTCCTGCTCAAATCACCGTCCCTACACCACCCTTCTGTGGAGCATGCGGTGAACATAGTCGAAAACGGCGGTCGAACTGTCGGGTTCTGTAACAATATTCATTCATGCGATTATTCTTGGTGATTGCGTTTTATATTTAGCGTCAGAAATAAGCTTGCTTACGCAGCCGTTATTTCTGTTTAATTGACTCTCCTAGTATCATATTAAATGAACTACGACACGTGGAGGGCCTGAGGGAAATTAGCCGTGCGATTTATACGTACTCGCTTCATTATGTCCTGACACCACTTAATTTTGCTGTAAAGACATTGATCTATTTTAAATTATTAGATTTTCTCCACATGATCCTGATAATGTCTCCATGCGCATTTGTCATGACAATCTGCAAGTTGTAAAAGCCCTTTTCTCTAAACACCATTTCTAAGTTTTGCTATCTTGACGCCATGTTCTTTCGTTTTACAGACAACCTGAAGGAAGTACGCCCGGTGCACCCTCACTATGGTGCTCCAGCTACAAATTGAAGACCCTACGGTTAATGTCGAGGACATTGAAAAGTACAAACTTGCCTTTATGATGCAGTTTTTCGTACAGCACAAGCAGCGTTTTCGGTTTCCCCGCTTGCGGCTTCAAGTAAATTTCCTTCTGCGTTCATTTTTGTTTGCAGAATTAAATTTCTTTTCGATGACCAGCCTTAATTGTCAGTTTTTATAGTGTTATCAGATGTGCAAGTAGAAAAAGTATCATAAAAGAGTTGAGAATTTAATTTCCACCAAAATACTTTTTTTACGAGTTCATTACTGCCAAATGTCAAGTTTGATACTCTACTTAGTCTAGTGCTTATTAACTCCTGCCGTTATATCTTAATAAAACTCGTGGTTCACTGGTTTGGACATGTTGTTATTGCTACAACTAATTCTCGAGTCATGCTCCCGAAAATTTCGCTCCTCGAACAGACTAGGCTAAGCTTTGTGGTTTTACTTTTTGGCTTACTTTAACCAAATTCATCCGGCAATTTAATTTGCTCACCTCTTCTGTTGTTGCATACACTGTTACTGCTGAATACCTTTTTTGCAGTGCACCCAATTAAAGGTGTGGTGTCATACAACACCAACGCCCCCAGCTCTTATGTTTGATATTATACGGTTTTCGTCTGATTCAGTTGTGAAAAACTTTATGGCCTCTGGGTGATTCGCAGCCATGGCAGCAAGTGCAAAGCCCGAATACAGTCAAAGTGCCAACCACCTGAGCTACGATGTTCCGCCAAGAGCCGATAGCTTAGTTGCATTGCGGTCAAATTACTCTTGCTTAAACCCACAGCACCCGGTGGGGCCTCAGAGCTGAGGTATTGAGTGCTTTTACTTTACTCAAGGCTTGTTCTTGCTTTCATAGGTTTACATTCCACCGAGGCCGCCTAATTTTTGTAATTGCATCGAATGAATTATACAACTCACCAGAATACCTATTATAAGGTTTCGTTTGTCGTCGACTTAAAAATAAATAAATAAAATGGCAACGCTACCTGCAAAAATGACAGCCGTTGGGCATTGACTAAGTTAGATCTTCAAAATCGTAATTTTTAGAAAACTGTTCGCGTTGAACCACACAAAATACCACTTCGTGCTCTATAGAAACATCTCTAAAGGGATTCGTTTTTTTGAAATTTCGTGGAACAGCTTGTTTTCACAACAATAAACAAAAGACTGTAAATTTGACCCCCTGCTGCCAACTCCTGTCGTTATGTAAAGGAGTAAGCGCATTATTGGTGCTACTCGAACTTCTTTGTTTGTCTTTCGAGTCATCCTTTCGACTTCTGATTCTTTGTTTAATTTCCTGTACGTGCTACCTTAACTAGAACAGCGTTTCTCCTCGTCCTTGGCTTGCTTGAGATAAGCAGCCATATTAAATGTTGATTTGTTGGGGCTTCTTGTCGCGCTCAAGTATACGTCTGTAATACTTAACTCCCTTGGAGTACCTAAGGCTCTTCTTTGTCATGATAGACTCGTTATTTATTAATTTATTTTGGAAAAATATTTACCCTTTCATTACCGTCTTACTTATTCCCACGTTGTTTGTCTGTTCAAAGGATCTCTACCAACAGGTGATCACCGAGCCCGATCCCACTGCGCTCTGTGATTGTGTCGCTCGAATCCTGCGTTTCCTGAGACACAGTGACCCCTCAGTGTGCATAAACAATGTAGACGAGTCGTTGGATTACTTTGTAGCTGAAAAACGCACGACGTATCGCATCGCAGTGCAAAATACGCGCAATGGTCGTCTTGTTGGAGAATTGGATGCACCATCAAGGGCCCGACTATTGGAAAATCTCATAGAATCTGTTTATGACGAACAACCGGATTTCACTTTTGCCTCCTCTGCTGGATTTACTAGTACCGCTGCACCCGGTCGACCGGGCCTTCGACCAGAAGATGCTGCCAAACCTGGTTTTGGCGATCAAACCAACGACTCTGAAGACATGCTGCCGGAAGATGTGAACGTGCTTATAAAAGCTGGACAGGACGCCAATGGATGCAGTTACTATTACATGGATGGTATGCTTTCCTTAGTTTCCTTTAAAAAGCGCAATTAACATTAATATATGCTAATTTTGGGGTCCAGTTGCAGTTTCCTACTCCCAACTATTCCATTTTTCCGGGTGTTTGCTGAGTTGTCTTTGCAGTGGGCACGCACATATTGGTAATTGAGATCGAATAAATTTCGTCGACACGGAGTCTCACTATTAAATAGGAATTTGATTTCTTGGAAGGCACTCCTACTCGATGTGTTTAGTATATCTCTAAGGTTGAAAGACCGCGGCATCAGGCTTTGGGATGTATCACTTATAATTTAGACAAAGCATTTTGCTGGGATTATTAGTCTTATTATTCTGACTATTCGCGCCTGTATCTCTTTCTCGCGCCACCTTGGTTAAACTTCGCATAATAACAGTTACATGCATCTATGCTGATTTTATTTAATGAGATAGCAATGTAGAAGGTTGCGGCCTCCAAATTTTCACATGTCGGTAAACCCCTGAGGTGGCTATTTCGTCTGTTAACCGACCAATTGTTTTTATAGTTCACGCCAAAGAGACTTAGTCGGGCGAATGCATGGCTCTTTGGCGTTTTTGTTGTTTGCTGAAAAAATCACACAGCTACAACCACTAATACTAGTTTGTTGACCTGACTAAAGATTTTAACAAGCAACTAAACTCAGACCACCTTTACGGACCAGTCCAAAAGCCCTGAGCCTGCTTTTTGAAAATCAAAGCTTTAGCATTTCCACTGCACAAATTATTTTATCTATTGCGATGGGATATGTATGACACTGCCAGGAAAGTTAGGTCAACCTTGCGTCTCATTTGACTTTTGCTTTTTAAGGCATAACTATACAAATGTATATATCCGTAATAAACTTCATTTCCGATTTATGACAATCATACAAGAGTAAGTTTTAGCACACGACACCTTTTAAACGCTCTTCCCACCCTGAACTCACGTACAGCACAATTCAAAACCGCAATGTTCACCTCCTGAGCTAGAAAATTCACAACTTAATGCGCGTGTTTGATCTCATTGAGTCGTCTGACAGGCGGTGTCCCTTCAAGTTGAGTAAGTTGTACCTGAACGTCATGGTTTTACGCAATGTGACTAAGGAGTATTCTAAATAGCTTTTAAAGGTAAATCATAATTTCTGAGCCGCAATAATCACGTTATCCAAAAAAACAAAGAATTTTCCGTCTTGAGCTTGAATCACTAAGTAGTATAATTATCCGTCAAAGAGCGGTGTTTCAGTTTAATTTCAGCATGCCTCCAAGGCCTTTGGCTAAGTTAAACCCTCTAATCAATTTCCACAGTTTTATGAAAAGCCAAGGCTGGATAAAGACACTTCCGTAGACAGACCAAGGTACAGTACTCCAAGCTATTATCGCTACCTGTTATAGTAATACTGCAAGATCTTACGATTAGACTCCACTTGACAATTCTTATTCCTATTTCTCCGTGCGACCCTGTCGAGTAACCATTGCGCGTCCTCACCAGGAAAAATGTGCCATCTATCCATCTTTATTCCTCTTATTTATCTTCCTTGCCTTGGCAGTGATATCGCGTCAAATAACCGGCGAACTCTAGGCTGACCCATCTAAACCTCACAAAGCTCCTGACTCCTTGTACCGGGAATTATATTTCGTTGAAACCGATCAGTTTAACTGGCACAACATTTTTAAAGAACATAGTATGTTATATTTCCGCCGCGAAAAATGCAGGCATTTTAGATAATAAATTGTTTTAAATACATTACAGCCCTTGCAGCCGAAAGCAGACGTCTTTGTCCAAATCAAAATCGCTTGCCTAAAGGCTAAACTTGTGGGCAGGATACTTTTTAGACTTTCTTTATCAAAATCTACCTCGTCGCTCTTTTAGCGCAATGCACAGCACTTTGGTCTCTTAATCGTTCTTTAACATAACCCCTCGAACTCACGTGCTTGCATACGCACGTTTCCAAATATGATGGACCGCAGTCTTTCAGCTCATATTCTGCCTAAACGTTTTATACCCTCTACGCTGCCATCTGCTTATCCGGACTTACAATGCAGAACCGTCGACTAGGGACTTTCTAAACTCCTGAGTTCCTGCGTTCTCGTTTCCGGTTTGAGGTTTTCGTAGCGTCCCTGAAGTAGTCCCTATTCCTCGCAGCAGTTATCCTGTTGTCGTTTCATCCTTGTGATTCTGGACTTTCGCACTCCCGTTTTTCTCCGCCATTTGGTCATAGCCAGCGCTGGCCTGTTAATTTCTCATTTTGGCCTTCCAATCGGTTCTACCAGCCTTACATGCTTTCTGAACATTTTTGCTATGGGCGAGCTCGTGGTATGATTGCGGGACCAAATCAGCCCGCGTAGACATCGGACAATGGACGAGCTATCAATTTTTGATTGGCGTTAAAGCTGCTGCTATTGTCGGCTTACGATCGACCGCCGCCGTACACCTAGTCCTTTGCTTTAGCCACCTTCAATGCCAGACTGGTTCACCGGATGATGCGTCATGGGTGCGCTCGCTTAGCCTCTGGTGGACACGCCAGCTACAGACCTATGAAGCGCATCCTAGCTTAACGTCCAACCAGCTGACCGTCTGTACATGCGGAAACGGCTATTTCCGGCGCGCAACCGAGAAAGAAGACTATCGTTCGGACAGACCACCTAACAGATTCATCTTATAAAATACTATAAACTATACTATACTATACACTATGAAATACTATAAACCCTGTGCGTCCGCTACCTCTAAGCATCGCTGTCTCTAGGGATGAGGTTCTTGAGTCCGGTGGATAGACTTCCTGCTCCAGTGATCGAGTCTCCTCTTCGCTCATTCAGAGATGCAGACTCTCTTTTTGAGTCTTTTTCTCCCTAATTTCTGACTGGAATTATTAGTGATTCACCTTACAGTGCCGACTCTAATAAGCGGTCTAACCTGGTGGAAGTATATACGATCTGTTTTCCTGTTCAGAATGTGACCTGAATAAGTACTAATCAAACGAGCCAGTGACCATTTTTTGCCTTTGGCTGTTTATCGCGCTACAATTAATTAACATCGGTCCGTATTTACTATTCAAGTCTCGAATTCGAACTAATAGAGATAAAATCCTGACACAGAGAAATCAAAGTGACTGGAGCCTTTCGGCACATTGTCCTGTCAAGAAGTTGCGTGGGTTGGCAGAAAAAATTCCTCTCTATAAGTAAGATGGTTTGGATGTAAGGTCATAGAACCCGTCATCGACTAGAACCCGTTAAGTCTACTGTCTGGTCCAAATCAGTAGCAATTCTGTATCTACTGTCTTCGCGACTTCACCAACTGATTGTTTTAAGTTTTCGGATGCCATCTGACCTGGGATATCTTGATGGGTTACCGTTTGTGGTGTCATAAGCCCAGGCCAGGCCACCAGGTAGCGGTGCTGGGTAAACCTTTGTCTTAAATCGCCAGGTTCCTACCTGTTTCCTTTGTCTGTTTTCGGCCGCTCTATCACAGTTCATGCATCAGTTAAAGGTCGGTCTGTCCGTATTTTTTTTTCATGTATATAGATAGCCTGGCCTAACATTTAAGCTGTCAATTAAACAAAATGACAGATCGAAGAACCTTTTCAAAAATATCTGCAGTACCTGGCGAAAGTTCTCCGTGACCAACATTTTCAGGAGTGGGTATAATCACTATAACGAAACTGGCTCGTTTTAAGCTTTTGCGAATGGGCGCTAACAATCAGGGCATCGAAGGTTACCAGTTGAAAAGGATCAATCGGTCTTCCAGTTGAACCCGGAAGTCGCCGTTTTAGTCTCCTTTGTCTTTACCTGTATCCCTTCTAGTTCTGTGTTGGTTCTTGATAGAGCTCCGGGCGAAAAGGATCGGGCATGTTCCTTGAGTGCAATCAGCCCGGTAGAACCCCAGTCCCATGAAAATATTTCCGATCGCAACCAGAAGGGCAATCTTTTTGACTAGTGCTAAAGAGCTTGACTCGATGTTCAGTAACCAAGAGGTCGGGTTAAACCCCAGGCTACTGAGACCTCTGGTTAGAATGCGCCGATGCCCGGTTCCTCTGCAATCAAAAACGGGTCCATCATCCTCTGCCACCGCGTTCTTTCGCCAGCCTTTAGTGGCTCTTAGCTCAGCACTACTGCAGCTCAAAACTTATTCGTTCGATTGGTCGTAGGACTGCGCAATACTACGAAGATTTCAGAAGTAATCACTAACTTGGAGTAAATCGGTCTATTTGAAGGTTTATAGGCATGCACTGAAGTTTCTACCAATATTTGGGCCCGTCATGTATCGTCACAGCGGGATGCCCGCGTATTATCCGTTACCATGCCGGTAGTCAGCAAGTATATATCGGGTAAATAATTTCTGAAATTATTAAGTGCAGGAAATGGAGTCAGGTGATTCAGACATGACTTTTTAGGGTCAGATCCGAAATTTCAATGAACATTTACCCGATTATTCTCTGGAGTCCATATACCAGAAACCGCATAGAGAACGCTGGGGGACCCACTGAGAGCGAAACCCCTCGTTGCTGTGTCACACAGCAGCAGAAACATCGGCGAAACACGTGTCTGGGCTTTTAGCTAGTATCTATATGTCGGAAGTACGGTATAACGTCTTTTGCCATATAAGATTCATACTACTTGTAGTACTACTTGTTTGTAGAATGGGCATTACGTGGGTTTATTCCACAGTGGTTGATTGTCTTCGACCCAAATGTTCATTGAAATTTTCTGGGTCTGACCCTAAAAAGTCATGTCCGAATCACCTGACTCCATGTCCTGCACTTAATAATTTCAGAAATTATTTACCCGATTATTCTCTGGGAGTCCATATACCAGAAACCGCATAGAGAACGCTGGGGGACCCACTGAGAGCCGAACCCCTCGTTGCTGTGTCACACAGCAGCAGAAACATCGGCGAAACACGTGTCTGGGCTTTTAGCTAGTATCTATGTCGGAATTACGGTATAACGTCTTTTATGCCACATATATATATATATATATACATATATATATACTATATATATATATATGTATATATATATATATATATATATATATGCCAGGTGATATGCACTACTTGGGATTGGGTATATGACTGGCTGATGACGGCTAATAAGCCAGAAATGGCCATGCACGGTCTCCCTTGTCTTTGTCGGTTCCATTCTATATATATATATATATATATATATATATATATATATATATATATATATATATATAGGGTTATAGGTAACACCATGTCAGACCCAGCACTGATACCCATTTAGTCAACCTGTTCCTTGCACATATATTTGCTACCTCCTAGAATAACAAACTACACCGTACAATGCTAATATTTAAACTGAGTGCAAAAATTTGAAATGTCGTAAAACAAATGTGTTACAGGGTTACCTACCTAAATACGCTAATAGGTTAGGATTTTAACTTCTGCTGTCAGAGAGATAGTCCATGTAAAACTCACTAGCCCTCCTTCCACTCGAGGTCTAATCACATGCTAGAAAAGGACTTAACTCCTCACTTTGGCATGTTTGACTGCATAACGTTCGTGTGCAACGGTGTGTATTAAGTGCATCGATTTCTTTCGTAAGGAATGAACCGCATTGTTGTTTTCATCCCTGATTAGAGTGATCGACAGATGCGTAGAAAAATATACTTTTCGTTCAGTCATTTTCTGCACAAATCACTTCATTAGCACTCACTATATGGAGAACGTACGTTCGTGCATTCGTGGCGAGATAAAGTCGAGTCTATTTCTGGTAACTACTCATTCGCTCCTGACTCCCATATTACCAATCAGCCAGCGGGCTGAAAATGCATGCCTGATTGGTCCACAGTCATAAGAGGAGACGGGGCCAGGAGAAGGTCGGTGGGCTCATAATGGCACAGATGGACACAGATGGTTATGATTCATCCAACCATACCGAAATGAAATTACCGCACATGGCGGTGCTGGAATGCCGCGGAATCTGCCTGGCATGGTGGAAGTGGCGAGATGACTGAGGTGAGTTGCGGTTCGGCAATTGCGACTCGTAAGGCCATGCGGGTGCGGTGGGCAAGCCTATTTTGCGTTAGTGGTTTGAACTGGGATAATTGCAGGGCTGACGCTGCGACGCTTGCGTGCTCAAACATCACATTTTGTTGTTCACTTACTCCAAACAACCGGTTTACCACCAATCCACTATATTGCGGGTGGTCTGGAGAAAGTTTAATGGGAGGGGCGTAGCTAAACCCAACCCTCAAAATTGGCAGTGAGCTAACTCGCATTTATATAACCGTCGAAGTTGCGAGTTATGGTTATGTGAAAATTTCGGGTCACCAATCCATTTGTGACACCGCGAACTGATAAGTGCCAGTCGATCACCGTCCAACCTCCACTCCGTGTCGCCATTTGAACCACACAGTCATCCCTATTCACGCTCAGTAACCCTTATCTTTGTATGTATGGTCTTTGATGGAGAACCCGTGCTGTTGTTTGTCCAACTTCGACGGAAGGTTACCCCATCCGCAGACTGGAGCAACTCTTTGCATGAGATTCTTCCCTACGAACTTGTTTATAACAGTTGCCTATCGCAATGCTTTTCGGTCAGCGTGCCTGCTTTCAGGTTACCTCTGTGGCCGCACATCCGGCTATCAAGCTTCGGGACAGGGGTTTCTGTTACAGCCCTGATGCTTGCGCAAGCAGCTCGTGCCTTTGTGCACGGCTGTGTGTGCACATTATGAGACTTCACGATTCGAACACTAACCCAATTGGCGCGTTAGGCGAGGGGTGGGCGGGTGCGTGCGTACTTTGTGTAAGACATCTACCTTTTCGAACACTAACACGCGCTCCCCAACACCTGCGCGTGCCGGATAGCGACAAAGATAAGTGTGCTGACATCGCCCAAACACGCTTTTAGAAATAACACCTAGCGTTTGCCCACGTCTTGTCTAATAATCTTCCTGGTTGAGCAATACGTAACCCCGCA